>SKCR01021781.1:0-148451 GCA_019454045.1 Zanthoxylum bungeanum | reverse complement strand
TAAAATTGGAGACCCTCTCGGTATTTTTGGATTCTAGTGGGGATCATGTTGTAATTTTGATTTGATGTATTGGACATGTTAAAAATCATTTTAGAAATGATTTAGAATCATCCAAAATTATATTTGACAATTTTAGGACTAAAATGATCAAATTGCAAAACTTTGGGGTAATTCGGTAATTAATGGAAATATGATTTCTCGGGTTAAAATTTTAGATTTTAATTATTGGTTAATTAAATAAATAAGTTTATTTAATTGTTCCAAGAAAAAAATTGAAATCGGAAAATTCTTATTTTCCGCGTTCCGCTGCGCTAACCCTGTAATTCCTTATAAAACCATAACAGGTCGGGCATCAAGTACAAACTAATTCTGATCTTCTCGTTGGGTCGGATGCTTATGCCTCTTGGGCTTGGACTCCTTGTTCGGGAAGTGTAAATCCTTTTTATACCCTTCTACATACTTCAGCTCTTCTCGGATCAGGAAATCACCATCAACATATGTCCCTTAGTTCTCGGTATCAACGAGTCTGCGAGTTGGTGCCGGAAACTATAGTGATAAGGTGTTTTCTTATTCTGGAGTTCCACCCTGATTAAGTCTAGAATTCAAAATCTACCCCACCTCATAGTGGGTTCCACAATCTATAAGCTTCAGTGCTTTTTGTAAAAGTCCACGTCGGGTTCCCAACCTTGACCTAGCACCTCTGCTTCTGATCCATAGCTTGGACATCTCTTCCACTAGGCCCTCTCGGACCAAAAATATTGATCTGAGCTAACTTTGGCTGGTCCTTTCACTGGTTTCTCTACTTGATCTTGAAGAAACTCATCTTGTACCACCTCGGGCCGATACACGCTCTTGGTAGGCTGCAATCCCGGAAGAGGATGACCTATAAAGACCCAGCCCCGAGCTGATCTAATAAAGAGAGCCATTGGGGGAAAGACCGTCTCCAAGTTATATAAGTCACTTGACCGTAAGGGAATGCTCCCTTATTGCACTGACACACAACAATAGGACATCGGCGGGATGTAACCTAGCTCCGAGCTGATCTGACGAAGAGAGCCATTAGGAGAAAGACCTTCCCCAAGCCATATAAGTCACTTGACCGCAATGGAATGCTCCCTCCTTACGCCAACACACACCAATATAACCTCGATGGGTTGTAACTCAACCCCGAGCTTATCTGACGAAGAAAGGCCTTGGGGAAAGACCGTCCCCAAGCCATATAAGTCACTTGACCGCAAGGGAATGCTCAATCTTTGCACCAATACACACCAATAGAACCTCGGCGGGATGTAACCCAACCCCGAGCCAAAATAAATACTTGGCCACAATGGAATTCTCCCTCCTTGTGCGACCCAACACTTGGCCATAGGGGAGAAACTCTGACCTAATGCTAACAAACACAATGAGGTCTCGGTGAGACGGAACCAGACCTTGAGCCATCAAACAAACTGGCCACAAGGGAATGTACCCTCCTTGTGCCACCAACACTTGGCCATGGGGGAGAAACTCCTACCCCATGCCAACAAACATAATGAGGCCTCGGTGGGACATAACCCGACCCTGAGCCACAATGAATACTTAGCCACAAGCGAATACTCCCTCATTGTGCCATTCAACACTTGACCATGAGGGAGAAACTCCGACTCCATGCCAACAAACACAATGAGATCTCGGTGGGACGTAACCCGACCTCGAGCCATCAAACAAACTGGCCACATGGGAATGTACCTTCTTTGTGCCATCAACACTTGGCCATGAGGGAGAAACTCCGACCTCATGCCAACAAACACAATGAGACCTCAGTGGGACGTAACCCGACCCTGAGCCATCAAACAAACTGCCACAAGGGAATATACCCTCATTGTGCCATCAATATTTAGCCATGAGGGAGAAACTCTGACCTTATGCCAACAAACATAATGAGGCCTCGGTGGGACATAACCCGACCCTGAGCCACAATGAATACTATCACCTTGGCGGAACGAATGCAGCCCTGAACCATCAATTTACACTATGGCCTCGACGGAACGAATGCAGCCCCAAGCCATCAATTTATATTATGGCCTCGGTGGAACGAATGTAGCCTCAATCCATCAATTTTCTTTCCATAACTTAACTGCGAGGGAAGATTTTCAACCTCCGAAAATCACCATGGAGACTAGAAATGGCGTCCCATTTCAAGTCATCAACCAAAAATAAAACCAGGATAAAAAAAACAAGACAAACAAAACGAGAGTGATATATCACGTACCCCGTACAGACCCAAAAGAATTAACAATGGAGCTTAAGACAACGTCCTTCCCCATGCCACCCAAAATAATAATTTTAAACCTCACAATTCAACGTCCTGGAGAACCGAGCTATGAGATTTTTCCCATGCTAGGCAGGCCCCGAGTCTGCAAACACCATAGAGACCCTCGGGCCTTCCCTGTGCTATGCTCATACGAATCCAAAATGGGATGGCCAATACCATATGGGCATTCTCCTTCCCTGTGCTAGGCATATCCCGAGGCTATAAAAGCAACAAAGGCTTTCTACTCTTCCCCGTACTATGTACCTCCCCGAGGCTACAAATGTCACGGAGGCCCGTGGGCCGTCCCCCTGCTATGTACCTCCTCGAGGCTACAAATGTCACTGAGGCCCGTGGGCCTTCCTCGTGCTATGTACCTCCAACACTGGACGGTAAATGCCATAGGGGAATTCTCATTCCCAATGCTATGTAAACCCAGAGGTACCGTAATACTGAAGCCACTAGCCATCCATACGTGCTATGATTACCTTGAGGCACCAAACACCACGCCGACTCATTCATCGAGCGTGCTATGGAAACCCGAGGCGCCAAACGCCACGTAGGTCTTTATGATGTGATCATTCCTCAAAAATGCAAGTCATTGGGTGTTAACGTTCCAGCCCGGAGGTTTAAATGACACCAAAGACTGGCGTACAGTGGGGGTACACGCTTTTTCCACATGCCTTGCATCCCTTCATGCATTCCAATCACGAGTATTTCATAAGATTATTAAATATGCCTTTCCCACTTAAATAATAAATATGCGTAGATAAACAAGTTTTTATTTAAGAAAGAGAAATTCTTATTCATATTCAAGGGATCTACTGTCCATCTTACAATTCTTTGAGGGTCATTCTAAGAGAGGCTCTTACTAGAAATATCTTCCTCAACATATTTGAATAATTCTTAACACTATCCTTCTTAACCGAGCTCTTATTCTTAACAATTCTTAACAATGTCCTTCTGAACCGAGCTCTTCTTTTGAATAATTCTTACCAATGTTTTTCTGAACCAAGCTCTTTGGAGAAACTAGAGACAGACGACCATAATTTCTCTCAGGGGAACTTGTTCAGTATCAGCACCAAAGGTGGGGAAAAACCGTCAACCTCCAACTCCTGACATTGCATTTCATTCAACAGCTCCACCATAAATGCCTCATCCTCTATATATAATAATGGGGTCGGAAAGCTACTAAATGGCCATAATAAGCAGGAGGCACTATGGAAACTGATCGAGTACACCTGGCATATTGGCTCTCCCATTACTTCTCGACGATTGTCATTATCGGCGTTGTTCGTCCTTCATAGCCGTTTGGTCTATGCACTCATTCAGGTAGTCGTTCCTTACCAAGTCCTCTACCTGCTCCTACATGTCTCTACATCTTTCTGTGGTGTGTCCCCTCACATTATGTTGCACACAATAAACCATGTTGTCTCTCTTCCCAATGGGAAACCTCGTCGGGTCGGGCTTAGTCAATAGATCTTTATCCAAGATTTCCCAAACTATCTGGGCCAGGGGTCTATTTAGGGGGTGTACATTGTCTTTTCGGTGACATGGTTGACCTGGATAGCGTTGGATTATTCTGAGGTATTGGCCTGAACTTCTTCTGTCTCGGGACCGGTCTCCTCAAGTCCTTCCCCAAATCCAGCTGATTTTTCGGCCGGGGTGATTTTATCTTCTTAACAGTCCCTATTCAGGTGATCTTCTCCTCTCCCTCCATCGACACAAACTTCATTGTCTGCTTCAAAGTCGCGACATAGTCTGGTATCTCCTAGATCCTCAGGTGAGACCATAACCTTTTGACCTTGAGGGCTCTTTTGAAACTTTCTAGCGCCTCAAGGGAATCATACGCTCCGACCTCTAATATCAGGTTGTGGTACCTATCGACAAAGATTTTCAAAGACTCATCGTCTCTCTGCTTCATCAACCTCAACGACCCCATCGTCTTCCTCGGTACGCACACCCCTTTGAAATGCTGTACAAAGGATTTCCTCAACTGCGTGATGCTGCTGATATTGTTAGAGTTGGTGCTCAGAATGCCAATCCGAATCGTATTTATGTCCGATTCATGAATACGAGCAATACCTTTTTCCATAATATTACTTATTTATGGTTGCACCTCTTATTTTTTATTATATATTTTCGATCCAATTCATTAGATTGAAACTAAATCATGTTTAGTGATATATATATTAGACAAAGACTCAATAATATATAATGTAGTGCACAATTACAACGTAGCTTGTAATTGACATTATAAAGTGTCACTACTGGATATATATTATCAAATTAAGTTCTTAGTCAAGATTTACTGACATGAGTCGGTTAGTAAAATCCGCTGAGACCAGTACATGTCGTATATTGTGACTTGGTCCGATGGTTTATCCCAATGAACCATGAGTCTCGGGAGACTCGTATAGACGTGTAGGTGTTTATTTGATAAACACTGAATGACTCACCGAAGATTACCTAATAGATGGTAAACCAACATCAATAGGAATATTCTCGGGTTGAGTATCATAATGATTCTTTGACTTGAGATACCACTGTGGATATATGAGTTATCCTCAACACTTAGATGACAGTCACGTAACCGATCTAATAAGATCAGACCTCTGCCTGTTCGTTGGGTGTGGACTCATGCTCATGATATCCTGTGTGTATCAAGATATGATCCGTCAGTATTATGTACATGGCATAGGTATTCATTATGCGATTAGTAATACGTTAAATCCATGGATATCTGGTACACTGTAGAAGTGAGTTCTAAGTGTTATTATAAGATGGGTAATAGAATCGTTGACAAGATTATACCTATAGAGATTTGACGTTAATATCTATATCTCTGGAATAATCTGAATACCTGTGATGGATCCGTGGTCGTCATAATTTACGGGTGGGTAAATTATGGACACGAAATTGGATTTCGTGACGGATATGCCTAAACTTAGAGAGTCTCACTAATGAAATATATTTGTAGAGCACTATGACAACTTTTATGAATAATAATGATTATTTATAAATCGTTTAACGGTTAAACGAAAGATCCATGTAAAATGGACCTTTTGGTCATTTCCTAATTAATTTGTATTTGTATTTAATATTTGATTTTATTAAATACACATTAATTAATTGTCAAATTATGATATTTGACATATATCATTAATATATGTATTTGAGATATTTAAAGTAAATATAATACATATATTTTAAATATTTATATTTAATTAATTATTTAATTGTTAAATAATTAAAGTAATTAAAATATGAAATATCTATGTTGATATTTTGTTACGAAATATCTTTAGTGTAAATTGTTGACTTTACATTAAAGTTGAAGGTGTTAAAATTGGGTTTGACTTCTTTAATTTTGGCTTGAAAAATGAAAAAATATTTTTCTTTTTCTAAAGGCCAAATTCGGCCAAGCATACCCTAGTATTTAAAGTTTTGTTTTTCATTTGCTTAAAAACAAGTTCAAGCCACCAAAAACTAAAACAAAAGTGTTGAGAGAAAAAGAAAAGAAACCAAGAAGAAAAATGAAGAAAGCTTGGATTTAAGTAAGTTTTTCCAACTTTCTATTAGAAGAAAACTTGTTCCTTTTGTTCTTGGCTACAACATGTGTAGTTCTTAAGTTTTTCTGCTCTCTTATGTTTGTGTTTTGATGGTTGGAAGCAAGAATGAAAGATGTATGCATGCGTGTTTAACAAAGTATGCTTATAAATGGTGTATAAGCACACTTTTGATCATTTGATGATCTTGTTGCCATTCTAGAGTTGTTAGTGTTAGGATTGGTGCTCAGAGTGCCAATTCGGATCGTATTTATGTCATATTCATGAATACGAACAATTCTTTTTTCCATAATATTACTTATTTAATTGTAGCACCTCTTGTCTTTTATATACATATTCGATCTAATTACGATTATATATCTAATTATGATTAGATTGAGACTAAATCTGATTTAGTGATACGTGTATATTAGACAAAGACCCTAGGATTTACAACATAGTGCGCAGTTACAACGTAGTTTGTAATTGACATTGAGAAGCGTCACTATAAGTTGTATACCCTTAAATAAAGTTCCTGGTCAAGATTTACTAACACGGGTCGGTTAGTAAAATCCACTGAGACCAGTACATGTCGTATATCATGACTTGGTCAGATGGTTTATCCCAATGAACCATGAGTCTCAGGAGACTCGTATAGACATGTAGGTGTTTATTTGATAAACACTCAACGACTCACTGAAGATTTCCTAATAGATGGTACACCAACGTCAATAGGAATCTTCTCGAGTCGAGTAGCATAGTGGTCCTTCGACTTGAGATACTACTGTGGATATATGATATATCCTCCACACTTTGATGGCATTCACGTCACCGATCTATTTAGATCAAACCTCCACCTGTTCGTTGGGTGTGGACTGATGCTCATGATATCCAGTGCGTATCAAGATAGAATCTGTCAGTCCTGTGTACAGGGCATATGTATCCTACATGTGTTTACGATCTAGTAAATCCATGACTGTGGTATAACTTTAGAAGTGATTTCCGAGTGTTATTTAGACATCGTAAATTTGAAAGTCGACTATATTATACCATAAGGATTTGATGTTCTTATCTATATCCCATGTATAATATGGATAGCCTGTGACAGAGGGATTATACGTATGCAATGACCTCGACTTGCATAGTTTAGTGAGATTATCCGTGGTCTTCATAATTCATGAGTGAGTGAATTATGGACACGAAATTGGATTTCGTGACAGATAAACCTAAACTTAGAGAGTCCCACAATATGAAGTGTACTCATTGAGCATTTGGACAACACGTTATGAATAATACAGATTATTCATAATACTTCATCGGATTAAATGAGTTAATTCGAATCGTTTAATTGGTTAAACGAAAATACATGCATATGAGCATTTTTTGGTCAATTGTAATTATTGTGTATTTGTATTTGATACATAATTTGATTAAATACACATTAATTAATTGTCAAATGAGATTTTGACATATGTTACTTCTATATGTATTTTATTTAATGTAAATAAAATACATATGGATTAATAATTATATTAATTAATTATTTAGATATTTTAACGTTAAATATTTAGATGATTAATTGATATATATATATATATATATATATATATATATATTTCATAATTATTTTGAAATATATGTTTAATTATTATTGGTTACACATGACATTAAATTTAAGGTTAAAGTGTTAGATTTGATTTTTGACTACATTAACTTTATATTTAATTTATTTAAATAATTTTCATTTGTGATAATTATTATCACACATGTTTATTATTAAGTGGTAACATGTGGCATGATTTATTTATTTGATTTTGGATCAAATTAATTTTTCCAAAAATGACAAAAATGCCCCTCCAAAGTCGGCAATTGCAATTTTTGTTTTAAATTTTTTTTCTTTTCTTGTTCATGGCTTAGCTTGGCCGAAACCCTTCTTCCAAATATCTCTCCAAATTTGCTTGATGATTCAAGAAAGAAAAGTGAAGAAAATCAAGAAATAACTTAAGGAAATTAAGAGATTAAAGGTAATTTTCAATATCCCTAAGCTTAGAAAGCATGTTTCTTGTTCTTGGGAATCTAGAGATATTCTAGGGTTTCTTCTTTTCTTAAGAATTTGGGTGTTTTTGATTTGGAAGATGGAATTGAAGGCTTGGTGCATGTGTGAAGTAGAATTGAATGATATTATTATAATATTGGTTCAATTTGATAATTTGATGATATGTTGCCATTCTAGAGTGTTATGAGCACTCTTGTAATGCCTATAAGTGTTCTTGGGAGCTTCATTAGTGGTGGCTTGGATTGGTGTTGTGATTAATATGATTAATATTAAGAAAATTGGATTAAAGCATGAAATATTGATATTTTTGGTTTCTAGATCAGATCTGGAAAAACTGGGTTTATAGTGATAAAAATTATGTCATATAAATTTATTGGATATGTTTTGGGTATTGGAACAATTGACGAAAATTATTTCGGAGTTGAAATAAGTGAAAACGGTGAAAAACGGCGTTACCGGGTGACTTTTGAGCCAACCGAGTGACGACTTCCCAAATAGTGAATTGTTCACTGTTCGGGCAGCCCATGAAGTGCCCTAGTACTGTTGGTGTTGACCTTGGCAGCCCTCATGTGCATTGGATGGTCGGTTCGGTCAAAAACGTGTTTTATGCCATTTTACGGAAAAATATTTTCGTAAAGGTTTCGTGATGTTTCTTAACTATTTATGTCATTATTTGATATCGAATAAATATGTTTAGGTGAAATATCAATGAATTATTCATATTGGATATTGAATAATTTATTCGGCAATTTAAAAAGTTTTAAAATTATGATTTCACCCGAACCGCGAGCTTCCGCTGCGCCCGTGCCAAAGCCCCAACAGTTAGGCCACTCATTGATGACCTAGAATTGTTCTTGAGTTGTTTCAAAGTGGTGTGACTTGTTTGGTGTGTTAAAGTGTTGAATTTATTCAATTTAGTGTAAATTGTTCAATTGGAGTAATTTGAGAAATTAGGGTTCTTAACCTATTCCAATTTTGGGACTTTTCATATATATGATGTATTATGATGTATATATGATGTATGTTAAATTTTGGATTGATTGGATTTGACCTTGACTTGTTTTGAACAAGATTGAACTAAATTGTAAAATTTGGAAACCTTTAAGGTGTTCTCGACAATTTTGGAATTTAGTGGGGTATTTGTTGCAACTTATATTTTGATGTGTAGGACATGTTGAAAATCATTTTAGAACTGATTTGGAATCATCCAAATTTATATTTGACAAATTATGACTAAAATGATCAAAATGCAAAGTATTGGGGTCTCACGGTAATTATTAGAAAAATCTAATTTTTGTGATAAAAATCTATTTTTGAGTATTGTGTAATTAGAATAAATTAGTTTATTTTAAATGCCCAAGAAAAATAATTACCGGAAATTATTTCGGAGTGAAATTACCGGGTAACGGCTGCCCAAACTGTGAACCGGTCACTGTTCGGGCAGCCCACGAACTATTCAAATATTTTTGCGGCTGACCTGGGCAGTCCCCATATGGATTGGTCGGTCGGTTCGGTCGGAAACGCGTTTTATGATATTTTACGAAAAAATATTTTCGTAAAAGTTTCGCGGAGTTTCTATATTATTTATGTCGTTATATGATATAGAATAAATATGTTTAAGTGAAATATGAATGAATTATTTATATTGGATATTGGATAATTTATTTGCATGTTTAAAAATTTTAAACTACGATTTCGCCCGAACCACGCTTCTTCCGCTGTGCCGCCCTAATGATGATAAAACCCCAACATATATTGCCTGGGGTCAAGTTCCTGAACCATAGGCTGGCCGACCCGGGGCTAAAACGAAGAAAAACAGATGAAAAAGGGCAAAATGTGAAATTTACTGTTCAAGCGTCGCGACGCACGACGCGCCTCAATTATGCAGCCTGTCGACACGCGTCATCATTGCGTTATCACTGTAGCACAAGTCGCGACGCCCAAGCCTTTTTCATCGCGACGCACCGACGAAATAATACAGCCGCCATTTATTGTACACGCATCGCGATGCAAAACACCCTACGTGTCGCGACGCAGACCAGATTTTTTGCCTATAAATTGAAGCTGATTTCATTTTCCAAATTCATACTTTCCTTAAGGTTCTTAATAAGGATATAAGGATTGTATCTTGTTTGTATTTATTTTTAGTATTCTAATTATGTATTTTTATTTTTAGTAGTAATAATAGTTTGTTTGTTTTATCTTTCTTTTATGTTTTTTAGTTAATTTCTGCTGGGGGAATGGTGAAACTTTTATTATGATAATTTAGGTTAATCTCCCTTAATTTATGATATATAAATTATCTTAAAACCTGACTTAATTGGATATCGCCTTTTTGGTCGGTTGGTCTTAATTAAATTAATTTTAACCTGACTTAATTGGATACCGCCTTTATGGTCGGTTGGAATTAATTAAAACATGACTTAATCTGGATACCGCCTATATGGTTGGTTGGTAATATAATACAAATTTATATATTATAATAAGGGAGATTTCTAGATTTGAAATAGTAAATGTGGATCCTATAACCCCAACATTTATTTTTAATCTAGGGAAGTGATGAAGCACAATATTCACAAGTTTAATAATTGATTTTCTAATATAATGGGTAATACATTAGACTTGTTTATTGAATCTTAATCTTAATGCTTCTTGTTGCCTGATCACCAATAAGATTGATGTGGTAAACTTAAAATGTTCTTGGAAAAGAGATTTTAGGTTTTAGCCTTAAATTCAATAGCTCACGATCTCATACTCACCGTAGAGATTTCCTTCCAGGATAGGAATATGCATGTTGGGTGTGGGTAGCAATAATTAGAACTTAAACTTAATGAATTCAGAGTTTCTTAATTAACATAGGAATATAGTTAATTGGGTTACTTTGGGTGTTTGTATCTGACCATTGGAAGAGGCTTTTGCATAACTTTGTGTTCCAGGTTAATAAACTGACATATTACACAAGCATAAGGTAATCAACTAATCCTTAGAAAGATATTGGTAGGATTCACAACCATGAATATTTTCATATCATTAATTAATCTTGAAATCTACCTTAGATTTATTTACTTGTTTGTTTTAGATAAAAATCACCATCCAACCAACAATCGAATCAATTAGATACTCATAGACATTTAGCTTCGTAAATTGATAGCATATGTATTAAGTCCTCGTAGGATCGATAAATTTTATACTACTTGAGCGTACGTGCGCTTGCGTTACGTGTGTGATTTCACTGATCAAGTTTTTGGCACCATTGCCGATGACTTATTTTTCTTGCATTATTAATTTTGAAGCTATTTACTTTACTTGTATCTAATTTTCTTTATTTTTATTTTTATCTTATCATTTTTATTTGTTTTTTTTATTTCAGGTGGTTGAAAATGGATCATTATTGGGCGATGGAAGCATTAAGAGTTTTAAGAGGTGAAAATACACCCCACATCAATGAGACACAGTCCGATTTTCTGAGGCCTGTTGTCCAGCCCAACAACTATCCATGGATGTCAGAGAGAAATAACATAACATTTTCTCAACCATTTGAGAGATGTGAGATATGTAATGGTAACCACCTTAGTGATCATTGCACGTACAACTACAATTCAAGGTGGCAGAACTATCAGAGACCTTCATATGATGAACCGACATATTTCACTGAACAATATTTTCCATCTAATCCATCATCAACCTATTATTTTCCTCCAGAACCAGAACCATCAGAGGAAGATCAGGTGATTGACATGCTCAAAATTGGCTCAAGAAATAAGACGAAAAGTTGGATGCAATCTATAAAAGTCAAGTGGAAAATACAGCAACTATACAGAGAATGACAACCAAATTTGATTTTTCGGCAACTATACAGAGAATGACAGATCAAGTGAAACAGATAATTGAGAACCAGAACTACATACCTCACGGACCATTTTCAGATTACACTAAAACAGCCTTCGAGTTTCACGATGACACCTTAACAAGTGAGGAGGCTGAGGTAAAAGTATCAGTTCAGGAGCCCGAACAAGAAGAATTTCAATTTGATCTGGATAATTGTCTGGTCGCTGATTGCATCTGTGAGAAACAAACAGAAGAGCTACCCGAGCCATTCATACTAACCACATAGGAAAGAGGCCTAAAATCAGACATATCTTTACATCTCCAGGTTGACATTTATGGAGTTTACATTTCACAGATGATAGATGAAGAGCTGAACAATGAAATGCTGAAATACATCTGTGATGAAAAGATGGAACAAGATGCAGAGCAAAAATATGAGCAATTGTGTGACTGTTGAAAATCTCGTGACACCAGAGGAACCATCACAGCAGTGGGGAGTACACATTGAAGACACCACTCAGAAGCTTGACAGAATGGAACTCCCATTCAAAGTCAAGCACCATATGAGACATCTTGATTCATTTTCTTTTCTTTCAGGAACCACTGGCGCGATAAATTTTAAGAATGTGGCATGAGAACTAAGTCGAACAAAATTCTTTTGGCCACCTCATCGTTAGAAGAGACCCTTTAAAAGCAATGCTCAAGAGATTGTCCTCTCTCGGACGTCCAAAACCACGTTGAAGCCTCATTGACAGATGGTCTTCGACACGTCTAGCTAAAGACGATAAAATTAGCGCTAGTAGATAGGCAACCCATGCAAATTTTTATCTTATTGTTATTTTTATTGTTCATATTTTGTGTACACATGTTGTAGAGTTTTTAATTTTATATGTTATTTTTACAAGGAAAAACACAGACGAAGCACTTAAAATAGAGCAAGCCAATGAAAACGGGTTTATCACGGAATAATATTGGACAAAATCGCGAAGATAAAAATTTAATTCATCAGAGATGGCAGAGTAAGGAATCAACTCTTGAGACGCTTCTTAGTGGATATGTTAGAAGGATTCACAATTTGCAAAAAAAAAAAAAATCGTGTCGCGATGAGCCAACCTAACACGAGAAAATGCCTAAATTTTTAGGGTTGCGAGTCGTGACGCGCATCACTTTGCGTCGCAACGCGTACGCGATTCCAGGTCTAAAACCAGTGGCCGACATTCATTTTTCTCACAAAATCCCTTCTCAAATTCCCCCACTCTCCCTTGTTTTCCTCACCAAAACTCTCAATACCACTACCTGAACTTCACCTAAACATCAAATCCCTCCACTAAATCGCATATCAACCCTTCATCTCACCAAAATCACACAACCACTCCTTATCTTGCGCGAGAACAACACGAATTTGGGGAAGCAACTCAAGACATCTAGGTTTCTTCGCTCATCTTTCTCTTTTCATTTTATTTTTGTTTTTGGTTGTCAATAATTCCCGTTGATTTGTGTTAAAATTGTAGTTTGATTTGTGGTTGAATTTATGGTGTGATTGTCGTGAGCTTTTGTGTGTATATGTTTGTGTTTGCTGTTAAAATTTTGGAGTTGTGGGCATGTATTTGTGGCAATTGCTATTGAAAATTTCGTAGTGTTGGGGGCGAAGAATATTTTGTGATTTTTATTGAAGTGTTAGTTTATGGTGATAATTGGAATTATTTTGAAATTAGGGGAGGTTCTGTCGAAATTTTTGTAAAAATTTAAAATTGAATTCATCAGAGATGGCAGAGTAAGGAATCAACTCTGGAGACCCTTCTTAGTGGATATGTTATAAGGATTCGCAATTTGCCAAAAAAAAAATCTTGTCGCGACGAGCCAATCTAACACGAGAAAATCCTCAAATTTTTAGGGTTGCGAGTCGTGACGCGCATCACTATGCGTCGCAACGCGTACGCGATTCCAGGTCAAAAACTAGTAGCCACCACTCATTTTTCTCACAAAAATCCTTCTCAAATTCCCTCACTCTCCATCGTTTTCCTCACCAAAACTCTTAATACCACTATCTGAACTTCACCCAAACATCAAATCCCTCCACTAAATCGCATATCAACCCTCCATCTCACCAAAATCACACAACCACTCCTTATCTTGCGCGAGAACAACACGAATTTGGGGAATCAACTCAAGACATCTAGGTTCCTTCGCTCATCTTTCTCTTTTCATTTTATTTTTGTTTTTGGTTGTCAATAATTCCTGTTGATTTGTGTTAAAATTGTAGTTTGATTTGTGGTTGAATTTATGGTGTGATTGTCGTGAGCTTTTGTGTGTATATGTTTGTGTTTGTTGTTAAAATTTTGGAGTTGTGGGCATGTGTTTGTGGCAATTGCTATTGAAAATTTCGTAGTGTTGGGGGCGAAGAATATTTTGTGATTTTTATTGAAGTGTTAGTTTATGGTGATAATTGGAATTATTTTGAAATTAGGGGAGGTTCTGTCGAAATTTTTGTAAAAATTTAAAATTGAATTCATCAGAGATGGCAGAGTAAGGAATCAACTCTTGAGACGCTTCTTAGTGGATATGTTATAAGGATTCGCAATTTGCCAAAAAAAAAATCGTGTCGCGACGAGCCAACCTAACACGAGAAAATCCTCAAATTTTTAGGGTTGCTAGTCGTGACGCGCACCACTCTGTGTCGCAACGCGTACGCGATTCCAGGTCTAAAACTAGTAGCCACCACTCATTTTTCTCACAAAAATCCTTCTCAAATTCCCTCAATCTCCCTCGTTTTCCTCACCAAAACTCTTAATACCACTATCTGAACTTCACCCAAACATCAAATCCATCCACTAAATCGCATATCAACCCTCCATCTCACCAAAAACACACAACCACTCATTATCTTGCGCGAGAACCACACGAATTTGGGGAAGCAACTCAAGACATCTAGGTTCCTTCGCTCATCTTTCTCTTTTCATTTTATTTTTGTTTTTGGTTGTCAATAATTCCCGTTGTTTTGTGTTAAAATTGTAGTTTGATTTGTGGTTGAATTTATGGTGTGATTGTCGTGAGCTTTTATGTGTACATGTATGTATTTGCTGTTAAAATTTTGGATTTGTGGGCGTGTGTTTATGGCAATTGCTATTGACAATTTCATAGTTTTGGAGGCGAAGAATATTTTGTGATTTTTATTGAAGTGTTAGTTTAGGGTGATAATTGGAATTATTTTGAAATTTGGGGAGGTTATGTCGAAATTTTATAAAAATTTAAAATTGAATATGGCCCCAAATAGATCGCCAAGATTCCAATATACGACATGTACCAGTCTCAGTGGCTTCTGGATCGAGTTACGATGCCATAAAATTTGTGTCGACAACCGCTGAGTATCGTTATGAAAAGGGGATGGGACAAAAAGTCCCGATTATAGAGAAGGGTTTTGATATAGACCCCGTACAGTACCCCCAAATTGACAGTGTTATCGCCACCCGCCACTGGAATAAGCTTTTCCAGCAGCCTACCCCAACCTGTATACTTGTAGTCCGTGAGTTTTACACCAATGCTTACGAGCATCAGGCGTATCAGGTGTTAGTGAGAGGCCAACATGTGATGTTTGATAGATCCAAAATTAACTGGTATTATTGGTTGCCTGATATGGAGATAGATGAATACACTTCAGCCATGGAGCATCTAGACATGGCTCATCTAACACAAATACTTTGCATCATCGATGCTGTTTGGGACATGAGTAGCATTGGGGAATATCTGAAGATGAGCTCTAGGTACCTCAAGCCAGATGCTAGGGTTTGGTTTTATTTCCTAACCCGCACACTGCTGCCAGGCACCCATATTACCAATGTCACAAAGGAACGGATGATCTTGTTATATTCTCTGTTGGAAGGCCATACTATTGATGTAGGAGGGCTGATATCAACCAATATCGTTCGGGCAACACTTTCTGCTCAAACTGGCTTACTGTACTGCAGCTTAATTACAAACCTATGCACGCTGGCCAGGGTACCCGTCGATACAAGGGAAGAAACGATGCAGCCTACCACTGCATTGACCACTAGAATAATTCAACAACTCCAAGCAGAGAGGCCTGCACAGGCCGGTTCTTCCTCTACACTTGCAGCTCCACAACAGCAACGTCAACCTGCTCGGAGTGTTAGGGTTGGTGCTCGAAATGCCAATCTGGATCGTATTTATATCCGATTCATGAATACGAACAATTCTTTTTTCCATAATATTACTTATTTATGGTAATACATCTTGTTTTTATATACATAATCGATCTAATTACGATTATATTGAAACTAAATATGATTTAGTGATATGTATATATTAGACTAATACCCAATAAAATATTATGTACTGTGCAGTTACAAAGCAGTTTGTAATTGACATTGGGAAGTGTCACTACTAGAAGTATATTATCAAATAAAGTTTCTGGTTAAGATTTACTAACACAGTTCGGTTAGTAAAATTCGCTGAGACCAGTACATGTCGTATATCGAGACTTGGTCCGATGGTTTATCCCAATGAACCATGAGTCTTGGGGGACTCATATAGACATGTAGGTGTTTATTTGATAAACACTGGACGACTCACTGAAGATTTTCTAATAGATAGTACACCAACGTCAATAG
Organism: Zanthoxylum bungeanum; assembly: GCA_019454045.1. Classification (NCBI taxonomy): domain Eukaryota; kingdom Viridiplantae; phylum Streptophyta; class Magnoliopsida; order Sapindales; family Rutaceae; genus Zanthoxylum; species Zanthoxylum bungeanum. The sequence continues at coordinate 132,101 of SKCR01021781.1, read as the reverse complement.
GAATCTTCTCGAGTCGAGTAACATAGTGGTCATTCGACTTGAGTACTACTGTGGATATATGAGATATCCTCCACACTTTGATGGCAGTCACATCACTGATCTATTTAGAGCGGTATAATTTTGGTAACTGTAAGACATCAAACATACCGTTCAGACATGGCTTACATCTTTCGAAGAAGATGTGGCCGTAAATAAAGATGAGAAGATTAGAATGTCTAATCAACCTTATGCTTCTGTTTGGGCAGCATCATGTATGTCATGTTATGTACTGGGCCTGATATCAGCTTCGCAGTTAGTGTGACGAGCAGATATCAGTCCAATCCAGGAAATGACCATTGGATGACCATTAAACATATCCTTAAGTATCTTAAAGGTACTAAGGATATGTTTATTATATATGGAGGAAACGAACTGCAAGTTAATGGGTATACAGATTCCAATTTCCAATCAGATCCTGATGATAGAAAGTCTACATCAGGATTCGTGTTTACCCTTAACGGAGGTGTATTTTGTTGGAAGAGTTCCAAACAGGGATCGACAGTTGATTCCACCAAAGAAGTGGAATATATTGCAGCTTTTGAAGCGGCAAAGGAAGCTGTTTTGGTTAGGAACTTTATCACAAAATTGGGAGTAGTCCCATGTATCAAGAATCCGATTCTGTTATACTGTGATAATACTGCAGCCATTGCGTCAGCAAAAGAACTAAAGGCGCATCAAAAGTCGAAGCATGTGGAATGAAAGTACCACATCATTCGAGAGATTGTGTCGCGAGGGGACATTGTCGTGTGCAAGGTACCGAGTGAAGATAATATAGCATACTCGCTTATCAAGGACGTACTTCCGAAGTTATTTGATAAATATGTGGAGTCGATGGGTATTAGATACAATCGATATTGGCACTAGAGCAAATGAGAGATTTTGTTAGGGTTAGTGCTCTGAGCGCCAATTTTATTATGTATTTCCTTGTAAATACTTATGTAACATTTTATTATGAATAAAATGGACAGTTTCTTTTATATAACTTCTTCTTAATATGGTAAAGACGTAACCGACCTTAGAATGATTAGTTATGATACTGTTGCAAAACCGTCGCAACTGACATTGAGTTGTATCATGACATTGTCATTCTTAGAATGTTCCCGGTCAAGCTTTACACTACTTGGTCAGTAAAGTAAACCCGTTGAGACTTGTACATGTCGTATATTGGAATCTTGGATTCCGATGGTTTCTCAGTGAACCATGAGTCTTGGAAACTCGTTTAGACGTGTAGGTGTTTATAGCGGATAAACACTGAATGACTCACCGAAGATTCTTAATGGATGATACACCAACGTCAATAAGAATCTTCTCGGGTTGAGTGAGCATAGTGATTCTTTGACTTGAGATACCACTGTGGATATCTGAGTTATCCTCCATACTTAGATGGTAGTCACATCACCGATCTATTTAGATCAGACCTCTGCATGTTCGTTGGGTGTGGACTGATGCTCAGGATATCCTGCGTGTATCAAAATATGATCCGTCAGCTCTGTGTACAGAGCATAGGTATTCAATATGAAATTAGCAATCTATTAAATCCATGGGCCCATGGTACACTGTAGAAATTAGTTCTAAGTATTTTTTGAGAGATTGCTAATAGAAACGTCGACGTGATGTAACATCCCCAATCCGGAGATGTTACCGGCGGGGAATAGGCCGTACTATTCCCCTGAGCCTCTGACATACTAACTGTATTCTTTACTACTGTCTTATCTCAACTATAACTTGAACATGGGACCATTGCCCAAACCTTAACATAAAATGTAAAAGATTTTATACTCACATAAACTTAACGTCACCTACATTTCGACTCTACACTTTAGTACTGAAACACAACTTACTATACAATTTTCTGAAACTAAACTTGCTTGCCTTGACTGAACTTATACTCTGACTGGTGGACTCAGACCCACTAGTGACTGCCATCAGTACCCATCTGTTGGACAATTATGACCCATAACATCACTATTTGTACAGAACATGGCGTTGTAGTACAAATTAACTATGTGACAAAGGAAATTGCTCTTTTATCATTTGTAATTGGATTACCGGGATATATAAATGATAAAAGTCCATATGATTAGTACCAGATTAATAAGATATGAGACAGTATTAATCCACGTAAGGTTTAATCATTAACTATCCTTAGTCGTAGTATTATCGAGACTGGACATCGATAATGTGGAATAGGCTAGTTGTAGGCACTGCATTTTTACACATAAGTCCCTATGATGAGTCTCATTTTGGAGACACTACCTTTTAAGTCACGGAGGTCACGGGAAACGGACATCGGAAGGGGAAATTCAGAATAAACAAGGTTCACTATTTTCGTTAGTGCTGGCGTTCGTGTTTACGTTCGAACGTCAAACGGATTGCGGGCGTTCATGCCGCATTCGAGGAATCGTTCGAACGGTGTCGGTAATTTTGGTTTTGCTGCTAGCCTCACATCCAGCCCAATTAGCCCCCCAAAGCCCATAAAACACATCCCAATTTAAATAAATAAATATTAATTAAAACATTAACTAAATAAGATAATAATTAAATTAATTAAATAGTTAAATAAAACATATACCAAACATATAAATAAACAATTACCAACTTAAACTAAAATCATGCCTAAATTAAACAAATCACATACTAAATCAAAATATAATCATACCAAGTTAAAATCAATCAACAAATATATTATTCCTAACTTAAAATATTGTATTCCTAAACCAAGCCAATCAAATTTCAACCTTCCCTATCTAGCCAGATTTGTCCCCCCTCAATCTTTGACTTCCCTTAACCAAACCAAATCAAATCCCTTGCTTCCCTTAACCACACCAAATCAAATCCCTCTTTAATTAGCCAAATCCTTTCCTTGTCAAGCCCAACCCTTTTGCCTATAAAAAGAACCCTTCACCAACCTTCTCAACCCTAGTCCCTAACCCTAGTCCCTAGTCCCTAGCTCATACACAACACACAAGAAAATTACAGGAAGAAGACACCCAAAAAACAGTAAGCAAAAGATAAAGAGGAAACGGCAGCGAAACCACAAGGAAACAATAGCAAAAGATGGAGAACGACGACTCAAAACAGTAAGACAACGAACGAGAACAGTGAACCAGTGAACCGGGAGAGTTGCGGAGCATCCACCCTTCCGACGATCGTGTACCGTACATCTGAGAGGTGATTTAAAATGTTAGACCTGAGGGTACCTTTTCATTAGTTTATATTCATTTTTTTTATTATTATTATTGAATTCTATTCGCATAAGAGTCGTTTATGGATGCATGTTGTGGCTTGAATGAAATAGAAGAGTGTCGTCTCTTGTGGTATATAGGATGGAAACCCAGACGTAAATTCCGTAGCCGAATCCGAATGGACGGTAGTGCGGTCTGTACTTGGGATACAACTCCACGTACCACTTGAGTAAACGGCACCTTCTCTTGTTTTGTGTTGCTTTTATTTATTTATTTTTCGTCACTTAAATTTTGCATGTTGCTTATTTATGAATGACTCAATCGAGCGCATGGGCTTAGTAAGTGGAATGAAAGATCCCCTATGGGGAGGGGGTTAAAGCCCTTTACCACGATGCTTTGCCGCGCCGGTTGACGTGTGTTCGGTTGGATGCAAGACACGTTCAATCGGACATACTTAGAATAATATGATTGTCTTTATGTTTGTATGCATGATGTGATGTGACGCGCATGGGCTTAGTATGTTGGTCTAAAGGTCCTCTCTTTGAGAGATCAAGAGCCCCAAAAGGCCACCTTTACGGCAGTACTTCGCCGCGCCCTTTTATTTTGTTGTTTATGTATTGCGTCCCATTTCATGCATCAGGTCTGTTCCCATTCGAACGCGTTTACGAACGCAACTCGAACGCGCATGCGTTTTTGCCTTATCATGCATCAGGTCTCATTTCCGTTCGAACGCGTTTACGAACGCCATACAAACGTGAGCATTCTGTCTCATTTCCGTTCGAACGCGTTATCAAACGCCATACGAACGCGAGCATTCTGTTTCATTTCCGTTCGAACGCGTTATCAAACGCCATACGAACGCGAACCTTCTGTTTACCGTTCGAACGCGTTTACGAACGCTACACGAACGCGCACACACTGAACTGAGTCTGTCTTATCATATTCATGCATAATTGCCTCTTGGTTGATCTTTCTTGTGTTATATAGCCAACCGTATTATTTGTATTCCTGCATTTATCCATTCTATGTGTTCTTGGGATTGTATTCAAGCATGATTAGGCTGTTAGCATGCTATTTGGTTAATAGGTTCATGAGATAGTACTCAAGCATGATTATGTTGTTCTTAGTTTTCCATATCATAGGATTGAAATATGTTCATGAGATTGCCATGTGATGTTGCATGTTGTGATGAACTTGTTGATGTATGCATATGAATTTAGAAGCATGATATTTTTGGAAATAAATGTTATTTAAGCCTGGTTAAATTATTACATAAATCCTTTTATTACAAGTGACATAAGTAAGGGACCATTCCGAACCCAACGGTTTGAGGTATTCCCTTGGGAGGGGTGAGTGCGGCCTTAAATCTCATTTTCCCGGTTCACACTGGGTGGCGACTCCATTACTCTCCGGTTTAGTCCCCCGTGGCTACTCTGTACTCCCAACTAGGCCGCGAGCCTAGGACAGAAAAGTGTCACCCAGGTTCTGTTGTCCACAGTCTGGCGACTCCACTGGGGATAGAGAATTGGCCCCGAAATTTTGTCTTGTGATGTTTGGATTTATGTTTTAATTGACCGTGTCTATAGTGGATAAATTGAGGGTTTAATCAAAGGCATTTTAAGGCTAGGTAATGGTTTGGTGTCTTCCTTCATTCACTACCTTTCTAGAAGGAAAAGCTGTGAAGGCACCTAGATAGCCATCTACTTGTAGCCTATTGTGATGGACTAATTTGGAGGACTCGTTGTTTATTCCTGACAACAAGCGATAAGAGCCTAAGAGGCTTGGGTATTTAAGTGAGCCTCGATCCACCTTCCCTCTGGGGGATCTACAACGGGAAATCCATTTGACAGTCCGTCACACACCATAGCTCATTGGCACGTACCTTAGTGTATAAAAAGGGGTGCGCTCACTTGGTTGCTCCAACCCTTGAGCGGGGAGACCTAGTTGTGGGCCATCCTTCGCCGGTGAGAGCCTTTGTCTATACTCTTACTAACCCACCCATAGACCGGGTTGGCTAAAGTAGCAATTATTTCCTTGAGTATGTGCTTGTGGACCATCCTCATTTGGATGCAGTTGGACTATTGTCAGAAATGCGGGCTTGTTGGGCCATTAAACTGGGGCAAGTCCGTACCTTATGACTATTAGGCCCAAAGCTTCTGAAATGTTGATGGGCCATACTGTAGAAATTATTACGTTTGCATTATCTTCATTATATGTTTGTGTTTAGGAACATTATCATTTGGATACGGTTGGACTTCTTGCCATGAGATGTGAACTTGTTGGGCCATTTAAACTGGGACGAGTTCACTCCTATGACAGTTAGCCCAAAAGCTTCTGAAATGATGATGGGCCGATTTGTGTGAGAATTTTAATGAGTTGATATATTCCTTGTATCATATGCATCTCATGCACCTCACATGCATACATGCACCATGTGAACCCCATTTTTGTCTTAAAAGCCATCATAGATACCCGTTGGTTAGGGAAGAGGACAGACTTGTCAAAAGACCAAGCAGCCACCAAGAGTACTGGCAGAAGACCTAGCCCAATGGGATAGGAAACCAATCATGCATGCATGCATACACGTAACACATTTTGCATCCTTTTTGTGTTTGCTCTGTTTTGTAATAACAGGTTTCAGAAGAGAAAAAGAGAAAGCGGCAAAGACAAGACAACCAGAATCAGGAACATATGAGTAGTAGTTTTGGGGATGAGTCCCAGGGTCGAGGCCCACATCGTCAGAGTGTTGGAATGAATCACGGGGTTGAGGCCCATGTCAGCAGTTTCAGAAATGAATCACAGGGGCGAGGCCCGTATCTGTATCAGTCTGGGGGCGAGGCCCATATCAATATCAGTTTAGGGCGAAGCCCACATCATTCTGCGGGCGAGGCCCACATCAGGATGAGTCTCAGGGCCGAGGCCCACATCAGTATCAATTTTGGGCGAGGCCCACATCAGCATCAGTTTTGGGGATGAGTCCCAGGGCCGAGGCCCACACCAGTATCAGTTTGGGATGAATCCCGAGGGCCGAGGCCCACATCAGTATCAGTGGGATGAATCCCGAGGGTCGAGGCCCACATCAGCATCAGTCGAGGGTCGAGGCCCACATCAGCATCAGTCTGGGGGCGAGGCCCATGTCAGTAGCAGTTGGGGCCGAGGCCCACTTCAGCAATCAATTTTGGGGATGAGTCCCAAGGTCGAGGCCCACATCAAACACAGTTTGGGATGAATCCCGAGGGTCGAGGCCCACATCAGCATCAATCTAGGGGCGAGACCCATGTCAGTAGCAGTTGGGGCCGAGGCCCACTTCAATCAGTTTTGGGGATGAGTCCCAGGGGCGAGGCCCACATCAAACACAGTTTGGGAATGAGTCCCAGGGTCGAGGCCCACATTACATCAGTATCAGCATTGCCGGGTATGGCATTCTGGGGGCGAGGCCCATATTACACATCAGATCAGTTCTGCCGAGAATGGCACTCGGAGAATGGAGATATAGTCCGGGAATGGGCAGTTCAAGAATGAACAAGTCGGAAATGACACTCCGAGAATGGAGATATAGTCCAGGAATGGGCAGTTCAAGAATGAACAAGTCGGAAATGACACTCCGAGAATGGAGATATAGTCCGGGAATGGACAGTTCAAGAATGAACAAGCCGGGAATGGCACTCCAAGAATGGAAACACAGTTCGAGAATGAACAAGCCGGGAATGGCACTCCAGGAATAGAAATACAGTTCAGGAATGAACAAGCCGGGAATGGCACTCCAAGAAATGGAAGCACACGGTTCGGGAATGAACCACCTCACAGTAACGGTTCGGGAATGGACCACCTTACAGTAACAGTTCGAGAATGGACACCTCACAGTAACGGTTCGGGAATGGACCACCTCACGATAACAGTTCGGGAATGAACACACCTCACAGTAATAGTTCGGGAATGGACATCTCACAGTAACGGTTCGGGAATGGACCACCTCACAGTAACAGTTCGGGAATGGAACCCTCACAGTAACGGTTCGGGAATGGACCAACTCATAGTAACGGTTCGGGAATGGACCACCTTACGGCAACGGTTCGGGAATGGACCACATCACAACACGGTTTGGGAATGAACCAGAGGTCGCAGCACCTCACCACCCAAATCAACTCAACACATGGTAAGTCAAGTGGCAACTGGCGAGCCAGGTAAGTAGAAATGCATTGCATAACTTTGATAGGATTGTCACTGTTGCACATTACACAAGTCCCATCAAAGTGGGGGCGACTGTAGGCACTGCATTTTTACACATAAGTCCCTATGATGAGTCTCATTTTGGAGACACTACCTTTTAAGTCACGGAGGTCACGGGAAACGGACATCGGAATGGGAAATTCAGAATAAACAAGGTTCACTATTTTCGTTAGTGCTGCGTTCGTGTTTACGTTCGAACGTCAAACGGATTGCGGGCATTCGTCCGCGTTCGAGGAAGCGTTCGAACGGTGTCGGTAATTCTGGTTTTGCTGCTAGCCTCACATCCAGCCCAATTAGCCCCCCAAAGCCCATAAAACACATCCCAATTTAAATAAATAAATATTAATTAAAACATTAACTAAATAAGATAATAATTAAATTAATTAAATAGTTAAATAAAACATATACCAAACATAAAATAAACAATTACCAACTTAAACTAAAATCATGCCTAATTAAACAAATCACATACTAAATCAAAATATAATCATACCAAGTTAAAATCAATCAACAATATATTATTCCTAACTTAAATATTGTATTCCTAAACCAAGCCAATCAAATATTCAACCTTCCCTATCTAGCCAAGATTTGTCCCCCCTCAATCTTTGACTTCCCTTAACAAACCAAATCAAATCCCTTGCTTCCCTTAACCAACACCAAATCAAATCCCTCTTTAATTAGCCAAATCCCTTTCCTTGTCAAGCCCAACCCTTTTGCCTATAAAAGAACCCTTCACCAACCTTCTCAACCCTAGTCCCTAACCCTAGTCCCTAGTCCCTAGCTCATACACAACACACAAGAAATTACAGGAAGAAGACACCCAAAAACAGTAAGCAAAAGATAAAGAGGAAACGGCAGCGAAACCACAAGGAAACAATAGCAAAAGATGGAGAACGACGACTCAAAACAGTAAGACAACGAACGAGAACAGTGAACCAGTGAACCGGGAGAGTTGCGGAGCATCCACCCTTCCGACGATCGTGTACCGTACATCCGAGAGGTGATTTAAAAGGTTAGACCTGAGGGTACCTTTTCATTAGTTTATATTCGTTTTTTATTATTATTATTGAATCTATTCGCATGAGAGTCGTTTATGATGCATGTTGTGGCTTGAATGAAATGGAAGAGTGTCGTCTCTTGTGGTATATAGGATGGAAACCCAGACGTAAATCCGTAGCCGAATCCGAATGGACGGTAGTGCGGTCTGTACTTGGGATACAACTCCACGTACCACTTGAGTAAACGGCACCTTCTCTTGTTTTGTGTTGCTTTTATTTATTTATTTTTCGTCACTTAAATTTTACATGTTGCTTATTTATGCATAACTCAATCGAGCGCATGGGCTTAGTAAGTGGAATGAAAGATCCCCTATGGGGAGGGGTTAAAGCCTTTTACCACGATGCTTTGCCGCGCCGGTTGACGTGTGTTCGGTTGGATGCAAGACACGTTCAATCGGACATACTTAGAATAATATGATTGTCTTTATGTTTGTATGCATGATGTGATGTGACGCGCATGGGCTTAGTATGTTGGTCTAAAGGTCATCTCTTTGAGAGATCAAGAGCCCCAAAAGGCCACCTTTACGGCAGTACTTCACCGCGCCCCTTTATTTTGTTGTTTATGTATTGTGTCCCATTTCATGCATCAGGTCTGTTCCCGTTCGAACGCGTTTACGAACGCAACTCTAACGCGCATGCGTTTTTGCCTTATCATGCATCAGGTCTCATTTCCGTTCGAACGCGTTTACGAATGCCATACGAACGTGAGCATTCTGTCTCATTTCCGTTCGAAAGCGTTATCAAACGCCATACGAACGTGAGCATTCTGTTTCATTTCCGTTCGAACGCGTTATCAAACGCCATACGAACGCGAACCTTCTGTTTACCGTTCGAATGCGTTTACGAACGCTACACGAACGTGCACACACTGAACTGAGTCTGTCTTATCATATTCATGCATAATTACCTATTGGTTGATCTTTCTTGTGTTATATAGCCAACCGTATTATTTGTATTCCTGCATTTATCCATTCTATGTGTTCTTGGGATTGTATTCAAGCATGATTAGGCTGTTAGCATGCTATTGGTTAATAGTTCATGAGATAGTACTCAAGCATGATTATGTTGTTCTTAGTTTTCCATATCATAGGATTGAATAATATGTTCATGAGATTGCCATGTGATGTTGCATGTTGTGATGAACTTGTTGATGTATGCATATGAATTTAGAAGCATGATATTTTGGAAATAAATGTTATTTAAGCCTTGTTAAATTATTACATAAATCCTTTTATTACAAGTGACATAAGTAAGGGACCATCCGAACCAACGGTTTGAGGTCTTCCCTTGCGAGGGGTGAGTGCGGCCTTAAATCTCATTTTCCCGGTTCACACCGGGTGGCGACTCCATGTACTCTCCGGTTTAGTCCCCCATGGCTACTCCGTACTCCCAACTAGGCCGCGAGCCTAGGACAGAAAAGCGTCGCCCAGGTTCTGTGTGTCCACACTAGTATTACACTTATGTGTGTTATGGAAGTGTAACAACATAGTTCTCATATATTTGGGTATTAGATACTCATGCAAGTGTAATAGGAGGTTATGTTTACCGATGGTACGGAAACACTTCGCTCAGGATAGACCCCTCGGAATCCCATTGGTAGTATGACTATGTGTCTATGGGAATCCGAATCAAGGTAGGTGTATTTGGTCTTAACTTGAGACTTGCACCGCTAATACTTGCGACAATCAGTATACTTTGGTTTTTGTCATCCGGAGCTTTAACAGGTTTCTGTGTACGCCTCTTCTTGGTATATTGAGAATTGTAGTGTATTGGTGTGTGATGTGATGAGTGATATTTATATCACTTATTCCCACTCATTTGACCTAATATTTTGTATAGTTTCTTGAGTTTTGTGAATGTTTTGATATGTTGTGTTATTTTGAAGATAAATAAAGTTTGGAAATCATTGGAGGCAATTTGGGGCAAAAATGGACAAAAATGCGTCAACAGGGATATTTTGGTCTTAAGCGCGTCGCGACGCCAAGCCTTCCGAGTCGCGACGTCTAAAATGCGCCGAACTGTGCTAACGTGCGCCGGGTCTACAAATCAGAATCTGAGAAAAGTTTGACTTTGCTAAAATGCGCCGTGAAACGTGTCACCATCACAGCCGATCTGCTAACATACGCCGTGCCACGTGTCAGCATCCTACGGTGCCGACAGTCATCATCGCCACGTGTGCCACGTGTCAGCTTACGTGTCTCCATGTCATCAGCCACGTTAGCAAGTCAATAAGTCAAAATTGCCACGTGTCGTGCCATATCATCATCAACCAATCAGGAAGTGACACGTGTCGCAATTCTATGGTGCCGACAGTCTCTTTCCCACGTGTCGCCACGTCGTCGCCATGTCACCGCCACGTCATCGCCACGTCAGCATCAATAATTGAGTATCTAATCCTTGTCTGACATGTGGTGGATAAGAATCTCAGCGACCAATCAGAAGCCGCCACGTGTCACAATAATTGAAGCCCAACCACTCTGCCACGTGTCACCTTATCAGCTTATCCAGAATCTTCAAACCAGCGAACCAGAGCGTGCCACGTCGACAACAAGCTGGCGTAGCGACGCTGAGGACCTGGCGTCCGACGCTGGATCCTACCGAGGCCTATAAATTGAGCTCAAGATTTCAGAATTCATGGCACCTTCCTCTCTCTTCTATTCTATCTAAAGAGAGAGTTTCTCTCTCTAGATTCTTTAGTTTTTAGTTTTTTTTAGTTTTTTAATTTTTAGTTTTGTAAATAATTTTAATTACGTTTTGTGATAATAGTAATTTAATATTTACTTTTTACTTTTTACAGTTTTTACTATTCACCATGAGTAGGTAACTTCCCCAGCTAAGGTGAAAGGTAATTCTTTTACTGTTACTATTTAGATTAATCTCCCTTAAAAATAATATATTCACTATTTAAAATACTGACTTAAAAAGGATACCGCTATATTGGCCGGTTGGTAATTTAATTTTAATCTGGTTTAAACCTGACAAATAAAGGATACCTCCAGATTGGTCGGTTGTAATTTAATTTTGGTTCCGCCTTTATGGCTGGTTGGACTTAATTTGACTTAATCAGGATACCGCCAGATTGGTCGGTTGGTAATATTATCACAAGTTTATATATTATTTTATGGGAGATATCTAAATTAGTAGTAGTAAAAGTAATTCCTTTTACCTTAGCATTTCATTATAATTTACTTCTCAGCTTTTAACTTTATGTCTTTTACTTTTATGTTTTTACTAGCCCTAGTTATGTGTTAGTTATCTGGGGTTGTGATGACTTTTAATATCACCGATTTATAAGGGGTTATTTTATAGTTTGGGTAATTTAAAGGTTTACTTATTAAGTCTTAAGCTTAATGCTTCTTGTTGTCTGATCACCAATAAGATTGATGTGGTAAATCTAAAATGAACTAGACATAGGGATTTTAGGTTTCAGCCTTAGACTTAATAGCCCACGATCTTCCTTGAGGATAGATAACCCTTTAATAGATTTCCTTACAGGATAGGAATATACCTGTCGGGCGGGGGTAGCCATAATTGGAACTTAAACTTAATGAATCCAGATAATTTGGTTGACATAGACATATGGTTCAATTGGGTTAAACTGGGTATTTGCGTCTGACCATCAACAAAGGCTTTTGCATAATTTAGTGTTCCAGGTTAGTAAACTGATTTATTACACAAACATAAAATAATCACTTCATCTTTTAAAAGATATTAGAAGGATTCACAACCCTAGATCTTTGTGTCTTTTGTTATTTTCCTTAGTATTTTCTTTTGTCTTTTTATTTATTTATTTTGTAAAACACATTCAACCAATCAAACAATCATTCTCTTCTCCATTTAATTAGATATTTGTAAATAAATAGATTCAACAATTAATAACAACAGTAGGAATTAAGTCCTCGTGAGATCGATATTTTTATACTACTTGAACGATACGTGCGCTTGCGTTATACGTGTGTGTTTACGCCGGTCAGATGTCAAGATGGAAGTATCACTTCAGTCATATAGAGATGATGATCACGCAGGATAAGGAACTGGTACAATTGTATGCTGCAGCTATCAGGATAATATGACAAGGTCATGATTATCTGATTATAGAGACTAGTTACTAGTGATCCGATATATGCTTCGTACGGGGCAGACACAATTCCAGCCCTAGACCTTGCATGTGACATCTGATACTGGATCGTAATACACAATACTACATATACTATGCCTGACAAATATTACATATTTCTTTAAAGAATATTTCTGGAGAATTGGGTAGGCACGGTGCTTTGCTAGAAGCCAACCATGTCTTATAAATCGGTGAGAACGTGGTACCAGGTACGCACGTATTCAGATAGTCCGATGACCGTATTTACTGCCAACATAACCAGGGATCTCTTGGGTCGCTTCCCGAAGATTCACTGTTGAGATTTGACTCGAACAGAAAATTAATCTGTGATTAATTATGAGAGAGAAAATTAATCTAGGATTAATTACGACAATATTAATATGAGATTATTTAAAAGAGAAAGAATTAATTTGGGATTAAATTCATCGAGAAGCGAGAACGAGATTAATTTAGAATTAATCAGAAAAGTAAATTTAATAGTGAAATTATATTTTTATTTAATTTATTTAAATTGGGCTAAAATAAAATATTAGATATATTAAATGAAATCGGATTTCAAAGCGGAATTAAAATTAGATTTTAATTCAGCGAACGAATTAATTTAGAATTAATTCGTAAGCGACTTACATAATAATATTGCGAGGCATTATTATTAATTAATTGGATTTAATTAAGTCGCAACGGTAATTCGCCTAATTCGGAATTAAGCGAATCCGGGCCCGAGCGAAGTTGCGTGTTGAATTGTCCGACTTAAATTTGGAATTTGAAGTGGGGCCCACCAACTTACATCAAAGTGTTTGACACTTGATGAAATTTGGTAGTTGGTTGTGAATAAAGTATTGGATTGCTTTTAATTCACTCCAACCAATTCCAACACTCTTTGTCTTTAATTTTAAAAGACATATACCAACTTTGCAATCAACTTTAAGATATGATTTTAGAAATCAAAATGCACTATTCCTCTTATCTCTCACTCAATTGTCGAACACTTGCTTCTTTGGAGGGCAAAATTTTCTTCCAAAATTTGTTCAAGCTAGCACTTAAAGGAGTGAATCAAGGGGATAGGGAAACTCACCCAAGTGTCGGAAACACTCAAGAAAGCTTGGAGCTTCCCACCGATATCCATGAAAAGTTTTGAAACTCATCCGATCAATGTAAGTTATTCTGCAAACTTTCTTGATTAATTCACACACAAATCACTCTTAGACGATCTTGGCATGTTCTAGGAACACTTACAATGGTATCAAAGCCTCTTAAGTTTGATTTGAAAATCTAGGGTTCATGACTTTAAATTTGGGATTTTATGATTGGAGTATGTATTTTCTTGAATTGATGGTTTGGTTGAGCTTGGATGATGTTGAATTGGATTTGTACATCTTAGGATTGAGAAAAATTGATTAGTTCAAAAATCCCCATTTACCTTAGCTTGGCCGAATGTATCCCCTAGGTTGCTCATGGTGATTGTTTGAAAATTAACAATTGGATGTGTTGATGGCATGAATTGTATGTTAAATGTTGATTTAATTAGATTGAAATAAAATTGCATGATGAATTCTTGCCTTTGCCGTGAGCTATGTAGCATGTTATGTAATTGATTTTGCTTCAATTTGTGTTGGACATGAATTGAAAATGTAGAGCATGATTAATTGAATTAATTAGTGTTTTGGAAGCATTAGATTAATTAATTAATTATGGTAATTACACTTGAATTGAATTAATTTGTAATTTGGAATAATGAGTTAATTTAATTTATTGTATTTGGGCTTAATGGGCTTGGTTGGGCCAAGTTTGGTTTAGGATAATTGGTTGGATCCAATTGGGTCTAAAACCATTTCCATAAAGTCCAAATATGATAATTGGGCCTTTAATAATTAATTGGGCCTAATGGGCCAAAATTGATTCTATGGCATATGGTGATTCCTATTGGGCCTAAGCATTATGGGTTAGATCCATTTTGGCCAAAAGCCCAAGCCTAAAGAATTAATTAAAAGCCCATTGGACTTTAATTAAAAGTATTGGATACTAATTGGGCCTTTGAGACCCATGTAGATTGGATTTGGAATCCAAGTCTAAAACGCACTTTTAAAAGTGTAATTATTTAATTTGGAATTAAATATAAATTAGTATTTAATATAATTTAAATTGGATTTAAAATTGTAGTTCGATATAATTCAAGAATACATACTTTGAGTATTTATTCTTAAATGAGTTGGACTCGCGCAAATCAAATCGTTGTTTGAACATTGGATGGTCATTAATTCAAAGATTAATTAATTGGATTAGATTGATTGAATAACATACTTTGTGTGAATACTTGGATGTATGTATGAATAATGTATATCAGATGGATATTAGAAGGGTGAGGGCAATTTTGGAAATTGTTGTAATAAATTTAGAATTTATTAAATTGGACCTACGTGTCCAGCATATTACCTATTTTCTCATTGTATTTCTCTTCTCACCAATTCCCTTCAATGTAAATGAGGTTTCTTTAGAAGTATTATGTAATTGGGTAGAAGTATGAATAATGCTAGTGATAGAGAGGAAATTTAGAGATTTATTCTAGGAACATATGTTGTATATCCATCCGCATATCATTATTAATTTTATCGCGCCTTATTATTCTTTTAGAATGCATGCTTAAGGGTGTATGATGAGACCTAATTAAAGATAATAAATTGGTTGCCAAATCGCGACAAAAACCCTCATTTCATATTAAGCGTTTTTCCTTCCATTGAGTGATTCTCTCTCAAGATCCAAGATTGGTATTGGTTTGTTAGCCAAAGTCAAGACCTTTGTCCATCGCAGATGTGTTTGAATCATGAAGGCTTTCTTCCATATCGTACGCCTTGGGCAAGTTGTGATTTGTTGGCCAAAGTCAAGGTCACTTCTTGTTCATCGGCCTCGATTACGAAGCTTTCCCACTGTCAATAGGTCACTCTTAACTGGTTTCATTAAGCTTGTTGAGCCAAAGCCAAGCCTTAGTTGATTTAGAGGAAAAAGTTAGGCAATATATTGGATATATTGGCATATATTGGATATATGTTTTGGACTTGGAGGTCCACCTACTGGATCTAGGAATTGTATGGGATCCAATTGATCTTAGAGATCTACCTAGTTATGTTTCATACAACTTGTTGGCCAAAGTCAAGGTTGTATTATTTAACGAGATCCTTACCCACTAGGAAACTATGTTTCCTGAGTACTCCACAGAGGGTTAGAGGCTCGCCGAAAAATAGTGGGAGGCAAGTATTAAATTTACAATTTTGTTTAGATACTTGCAAATACGCGCTCATTTCATTTTTCATCATTAATTATTTAAATATAAATATATTAGTTGGACTAATATTTAATTGTTATTTTATTGAACAGTTGGACTGTATTCAAACTACTTCATTTGTAGTTGGTTATATAATTGGATTATAGTAATCAATACATTTGAATGTAACCAATCAATAGTAGTTGATTATATAGTTAGACTATAGTAATCATTATATTCTATTGTACCCGAAATCGTTGATTGGATAGTTGGACTATTGGAATCAAGATAACTGAAAGATTAGCGTTTAAAACATAATCCTGGGTGAAAATGTCTTTAAGGGGCCACAATTTTCAAATTGGGAATAGAACCTCAGGATAGTCCTGGGAGCCGACAAGTTACTTTATTTGAGAGAGTGACATCTTGGCCTGAGCCCGGAGTTAAGCAAATAGTGGAGCATGAGCTTTGGAAGACTCATGGTGATGATAACTTTAGTGCTCAATCCGTTATGCTTACCGCAATGACTCTTTAACTTTGTCGTCAAAACTAAGGATTAGATCCTTATACCATGATGTTGAAATTAAAGGATCTTCATAGATCTAACCTTAGATCTTAGAAGTATGAATTGCAAAAGAAGCTTTTTCGCTCGCGTATGTTAGAAGGTACATCTGTTGAACACTAGGTGTCGCAGATGATTGCTGACATCGAACAGCTAGGTTAGATGGGCATTACCTACGAGGCCGAGACTTCCAAAGATTTGATCTTACAGTCTCTACCCGAAAGCTAGGGCAGATTCATTAAGAACCAAGAGAAAACTCTTGGAGAGTTGATGGCTATGCTCAAGGAGGCAAAGCCAGAGCTTCTAAAAAGGGGCAAAGGCAAAATCATCACAGTCTTCTGGGAAGACAAATGACATATCCCAAGATGTTTGCCTAAACTGTGGCAAACGGGGTCACTAGATTCGTGACTGCCGTATGGACAAAGCAGGCATGAAGGAAGTGAAGGCGGGAAGGCTCCGACTTTAAGAATGTTTGTTATAAACATGACCACTACTAGTTTAAAAATTGGATTTTTGATACTGGATGTGGAACATACATATGTACTGATATGCAGGATCTTCTGATGAGCAGGATACTGACTTCAGATGAGATCGACCTATGAGTCGGAAACAGGACATGAGTCGTTGTTTTGGCCGTAGAAACCTAAGTCTTGGATCTACCATTTGTGCATGTACTTAAATTAGGAGACTGCTATAATATATCTAGTTTGACTAAGAACATTATCTCTGTATCTAGTTTAACCCGTTGCAGGTATACCTTTATATTCTAGAACACTAAGTGTTTTGTTTATAAAGATGATATTGAGATAAGCACATTAGATGTGAATAACAATATTTATATTTAGAATATAAATGAATCTCAAACATATAATATGACAAACAAAAGCTCAAACTGAATAAATCTGTTGAGACTTATAAGTGGCATTGTTGTCTGGGACACATTAAACAAGACTCGTATATCCATACTTCCGAAGAATGGATACTAGGACAAATTTGATTCTAATTCAAATAACGACTGCGAATCTAGTTTATAAGGCCTAAAACGCCTTTTAGCGGTAAAGAATGTACGTGCCACTGAGATGTTAGCCCTCGTTCATGGTGACGTAAGTGGGCCCATGTCTAGCTAGGCTAGAGGTGGATATGAATACTTTGTAATCTTTACGGATGTGGCATCGCGTTACGATTATGTGTATCTTCTGAAACACAAGTCGGAAACTTTTGATATAATCAAAGAGTTTCGACACGAAGTAGAAAAACAGACAGGCAAAAATATTAAGATATTACGGTTGTACCGTAGTGGAAAATACTTGAGCAATAAGTTTCTTGATTATCTGAAAGAGTATAGTATTCTTTCACAGTTGACTCCTCCTGGAACACCTCAATCGAGTGGTGTGTCCATACGGAGAAACCAAACTTTGTTGGACATAGTAAGGTTAATGATGAGTCGCTCTGAGCTACCAATTTCCTTCTGAGGATACACATTAAACATTGCAATACTTATCTTGAATAAGTTTCCATGAAAATCTGTTAGACAGACTTCATATTAGATATGAAAAGGAAAGAAACCGGTTTTCTCATTCCTGAAGATTTGGGAATATTGGGCATACGCTAAATGTTTGGATGGTACCAAACTAGAACCCAAATCAGATAAGTGCCTATTGTAGGTTGTCCTAGGGAAACCAAAGTATAATACTTATACAACTCACAAGAGAACAATGTAATTGTTGCTCTCCATGCGGCTTTCCTAAAAGGAATTCTATATGCAGTGATAAGTGAGAGGAAAGTAAAACTCGATGAAAATCAGAGTAATACTGTTCCAGGCACCGAGTCCTCACGGAACACCAACAGTTCATCAGGGATGAAACTGTACCAATAATCTTCGAATACACAAGAACCGCGTAGGTCGGAGAGAGTCAGAAAACAACCTGGGAGGTTTGGGTTACTGATCTCACCTCATGTAGCTATCAATCTTATTGAGGAAGGTGAACCATCTATGTATGAGGAAGTGATATAAGGTATCGACTCCACTTTATGGCAAAGTGCCATGATATCTGAAATGGATTCCATGTATACCAACCAAGTTTTGACACTGGTTGATGTACCAGAAGGCATTATGCCTATTGGTACTAAATGAGTCTTCAAGGAAGACATACATGGATGACAACATACTAATGTACACAGCTAAGCTTGTACATAAAGGGTATCGTCAACGACATAGTGTCGTCTACGACGAAATTTTTTTTCACCTGTTGCCATGATTAAATCCATTTGGATAATGCTTGCTAATGCTGCATGTTTCATTTATGAAATATGGCACATGGACGTCAAAACCACTTTCCTTAACGGAAACCTTTTGGAGGACGTTTAATAACATCCTGACGGTTTTGTCTTGCCAAAACATGCAAACAAGGTTTGCAAGTTAAATCGATCCATTTATGGATTGAAGCAAACATTGCGTTCTTGGAACCAACGTTTTGATGAGATCATAATGGTATATGATTTCATTCAAAACGAATATGATTCATGTGTATATAAGAAGGTTAGTGAGAGCGCACTGACAATGAATGTCCTATAAGTTGATGATGTATTGCTTCTTAGCAATAATATTCCTATGCTATAATCGGTGAAAGCTTGGCTTTCATTAAAATTCTCCATAGAATACCTGGGAGAAGCATACTTTATTATAGGAATAAAGATCTACTGGGACAGATCTAGAAAGCTGCTGACACTCTCTCAGTGGTCGTACGTTTTGTTATGTACGTGACCTGGTGTCTCATATGATTTGAGCATATGGAGTCACAATCAGGCCAATCCAAGTGATGGTCACTGGATTGATGTTAAGAACATCCTTAAGTATCTTAGACGAACTAAGGATGTGTTCTTGAAATATTGGGAAATGAGAACTTGAGGTAACTAGGTTCACCGTTGCAAGTTTTCAAACCGACAAAGACGACTTTAAGTCACAATAAGGGTACATATTTAGTTTGAATAACTGAACAGTGATCTGGAAATCTTCCAAGCAAGATACTGTTGCCGAATAAATAACAAAAGCGGAACATTGCTGCAGCTGAGGTAGCAAAAGAAGCATTTTGGATCTATATAATCCTAATTGGATTAGGTGTAGTTCTGTTAGAAGCTGAGCTAGGCTACAACACAGGCTAAGGAACCACAGTCTCATCAATGATCCAAGTATATACTTCGACTAATTCATCTGATTCATTTGATCATACATCGTGGCGATGTGATGATCGAATAAATTGCATCAGATGATAACCTTGAAGGTCCGCTGACGAAAGCTGTTTCTCAGCAGAAATTTGAGCAACCCGTACATAGTCAGGTGTTAGACACTTGAGTGATTGGCTATAGGCCAAGTGGGAGATTGTTGGACAATTATGACCAATAGCATTACTATTTGTACAGAACATGGCATTGTTGTACAAATTAACTATGTGATAAATGAAATTGCTCTTTTATCATTTGTAATTGGATTACCGGGATATATAAATGATAAAAGTCCATATGATTAGTACCAGATTAATAAAATATGAGACAATATTAATCCACGTAAGGTTTAATCATTAAATATCCCTAGTCGTAATATTATCGAGACTGGACATCGATAATGCGGAATAGGCTAGTATTACATTTGTGCGTGTTATGGAAGCGTAACGGCATAGTTCTCATATATTTGGGTATTTGATACTCATGCAAGTGTAATAGGAGGTTCTGTTTACCGATGGCACAAAAAAAGCTTCGCTCTGGATAGACCCCTCAGAATCCCATTGGTAGTATGACTATGTGTCTATGGGAATTCGAATAAGGGTAGGTGTATTTGGTCTTAACCTGAGACTTGCACCGTTAATACTTGCGACAATCAGTATACTTTTGTTTTGGTCGTCCGGAGCTTTAAAAGGTTCTGTGTACGCCTCTTCTGGGTATATTGAGAATCGTAGTGTATTGGGTGTGATGTTGTAGGACATAGAAATCGGCGACGCTGTTCCAGGCTCGCGGCCCGGTCGGGAGTACAGAGTAGCCCGCGGGAGACTAAACCGGAGAAATAAAATGGAGTCGCCACCCAGTGTGAACTGGGAAATGATTTAAGGCCGCACTCACCCCTCGTAAGGGAAGACCTCAAACCGTTGGGTTCAGAATGGTCCCTTATGCCACTTGTAATGAACAGATTTGTGCAATAATATAACCATGTCTACGCAACATACATACACAAGAATATCCTATATCTAAGTTTGCATACAACCTATATCTAAGTTTGCATACAACCTATATCTAAGTTCGCATGCAAAGATGTAAATCGACATAACGGCAATCACACAATTCATAAACACATTAATAGAAAAAAGCGGAAATATAAATAGATGATAATTGTCTAAGCGTAAATAATGAAATGATATGATTAATCATATAGTGCAAAAGAAATGATCAAGGAAGCAAACATGCATGAAATATGATGAAAAGAAGTCTGTACACTGTATGTGCATTCGTGTAGCATTTGAAAATTTGATTGAACGGTAAACAAAATGTTTGTGTTCGTATAGCGTTCGGAAACGCGTTCGAACGGGATAAGACTTGATGCATGGTAAAGCAGAATACGTGCGCGTTCGAGTAGCGTTCTTAAACGCGTTCAAACGTAAATGAAACAGAATGTCCGCGTTAGTATAGCGTTCGGAAATGCGTTCAAATGGGGTAAGACATGATGCATGATAAAACAAAATAGATGCGCATTCGAGTAGCGTTCGTAAACGCGTTCGAACAGAATAAGGCAGAATGTATACGTTTGTCTAGCGTTCGGAAACACGTTTGAACTTATGACCCATATCGTCACTATTTATATAGATCACGGTGTTGTTGTACAAATTAACAATGTGACAAAGGAGATTGCACTCTTATCATTTGTGATTAGATCACCTAGATGTATAAATGATGAGAGGTCCCTATGATTTGTTCCTGGACAGAGAATGATATGAGACAGTATTAGTCCACGAAGGATAAATCATTAAATATCCCTAGTCAGAGTATTATCGAGATTGGACATCGATAAATACGTAAAAGACTGGTATTACACTTGTGCACGTTGTGAGGGCACAACAACATAGTTCTCATATATTTGGGTATAGGATACTCATGCAAGTGTAATAGGAGGTTGTGTTTTACCGATGGTACGGGAAACAGCTTCGCTCTGGATAGACCCCTGCGGAATCCCATTGGTAGTATGACTATGTGTCTATGGGAGTCCGCAATCAGGGTAGGTGTATTTGGTCTTAACCTGAGACTTGCACCGCTAATACTTGCGACAATCAATATACTTTGGTTGAGGTCGTCCAGGGCTTTAACAGGTTCTGTGTACGCCAATGTTGGGTATATTGAGAATCGTAGTGTGTTGGGTGTGATGTTAAGACGGAAGTATCACTCCAGTCATATGGAGATGATGGTCACATAGGATATGGAACTCGTTCACTTAAATGCTCGAGCTATCGGGATATTATGACTAGGTCATGTATATCCGATTATAGAGACTAGTTGCCAGACATCCGATATGTGCTTCGTACGGGGCAGACACAATTCCAGCCCCAGGCCTAGCACGTGAACATCCGATACTGGATCGAAATACGCAATACTACGGTATACTACGCTTGATATAGATCTAATATTCCTATAAAGATATTTCTGGAGAATTGGGTAGGCATGGCGCTTTGCTAGAAGCCAACATTGTCTTGTAAATCGGTATAAATGTAGTACGAGGTACTTACGTGTTCGGATAGTCCGACGACCGTATTTACTGCCAACATATCCAGGGATCTCATGGGTCGCTTCCCAAAGATTCACCGATGATGTATGACTCGCACTTTAATTAATCTGGGATTAATTTGATGAGAGAGAAAATTAATCTGAGATTAATTACAGAGATATTTTATCTGGGATAAAATATTAATTAAAGAGAGAGAACGATTAATTTGGAATTAATCGATGAAATAATATATTTGATATATTATGCGAAATTGGATTTCGACGCGAAATTAAAATTAGATTTTAATTCGGGCGAACGAATTAATTTAGAATTAATTCGTTAGGGACATGAATAGTAATTCGCTAGGCGTAATCATTTAATTACGACGCGACAAAAAATTCGTTAATTTGGAATTAGCAAACCCGAGCCCGGGATTTTTTGCGAGCGCATTCACATTTCGAATTCGATTGCGGCACGCAAGTAAAATCGAGCGTCAAATCGCAAGTCATATCAAGCGTCAAATCAAATGTCACTTTGAGTGATGTGAGTGATGTGAGATGAAAGAAAGCATTTAATGTTTTTCTTTTGAAAATTGAAAAAGTGGTAAAAGGTTTAAATTTTTGGAAAATATAAAACCTTTACATTTTATTTTCTCTCTCTCACTTTTCGGTCTTCCTTCACTTTTCCCTCCTCTCTCTCTCGGCTTAGAGCCACAGTTTCTTCTTGTTCTTGTTCTTGTTCTGGTTCTGCCGAATGAAATGAGAAGTAAAAGAAGTGATTTTGTTGCGAAATCTTGTGCTAGCACACACCATGAGTCTTCCTAAGGTGATAGGGAAACTAACACATGAGCATGGAATCATTTTGGAGCTTGAAGCTTGAAGCTTCCATGGAGTCCACCCATGGCCGATTCTTGGAGGAACAACAAGGATCAAAACCGAGCAGTCCGGCAGTACAAGGAGCTTCACTGCCGCGAGTTTGAGAGGCTTGAAGACTTGTGTTCATCGCGTTGCAAGAACCGATCAATGTGAGTATGTATTCCGCCTTACTCCTTTGTGTATTCATGCGAATTTCTTGCTTGATTTCATGATCTTGGGACCTAATCTAGAAACCAACAATGGTATCTATGAGCTTTGATCAAGCATGAAAAAGTTAGGGTTTGAAATTGGGTAAAATCAATTGAAGCATGATTTGGTTAAATTGATTGATTAAGTATGCTTGTATATTGATTAATTGAAGTTGTGCATGATCAATTTCATGAAATTTGATTGGATCAAGTTTTCCCCAATTTTTGGTGATGGCCGAAAATTATGAACCCTATTGTCTTGGCATAATTTTGTTTTTTGATCATTGGATGACTTAAAACAATTGGGTAATGTTGTTTTGAAGTTCAATTGGATTGAATTTTGATTTGGAACAATTTTCCCTTTAAAAGTAGGCTTGGCCGAAAATGATGTTTTTTGAAATTCATTGTGATTTTTTGATTTGATTCATTGGATGAGTTGAATTGATTTGGGAAATAATGATTGTGGATTCAATTGGATTGAAACCGAATCGGATTGGAAAAACCCCTAATTGCCGAGACTTTAAGCATGTAAATTGGGTTTGATTTTGATTGAATTGTGTTGGACACTATTTGATGTAGAAGTGCATGATTAATTAGGCTAATTGATGTTTTAGAAATGTTAATTGGGTAATTAATTGTGTATTACACTTAGGTTAATTAATTATGGAATTTGAAATTTTATAAGTTAATTAATTGGGCTTAAAATTGGATTTGGGCCTTATAGGTTGTAATTGGGCTTTTAGGCTTTGTTGTACAAAGATAGGTTTAGGCCAATTTGGTTGGATCCAATTAGGCCAAAACCGAATCCATAAAGTCCAATTATGACTTAATGGACCTTAATTATTTAATTTGGCCTAATGGGCCAAAATTAATTTCTGGGCTTATGGGGTAAATCCCGGATTGAACTTTGGTTATCGGTTTGACTCGAGTTGACCAAAAGTCCACGCCTTAAAGAAATTAATTAAAAACCCATTGGACTTTAATTAAATAAACATTAGATGTTAATCGGGCTTTGAGACCAGTAACGATTGAATTTGGAATTTAAATCGTAAATGTTCGTTAATAAAAGTGTAATATTTAATTTGGAATTAAATAGTGAATTAGAATTAAATACAAATTGAATTGGATTTAATGTTGTAGTTTAATTTAATTCAAGAATTCGTACTTTAAGTACTTATTGGCAAAACGAGTTTGACACGAGCAAAAATCAAATCGTTGTTTGAACATTGGATGATCACTAATTATCAGATTAATTAATTGGATTAGATTGATTGATAACATGCTTGTATGAATACATGGTTGCGATGCATGAATAATGTATATCGGATGGATATTAGATGGGTGGGGCAATTTTGGAAATTGTAATAAATTTGATTTATTAATTGGACCTGCGTGTCCAGCCTTATTACCTCCATACACTTTGTATTCTCTTCTCACATATTCCCCTCAATGTAAATGAGGTTTCTTTAGAAGTGTAGTGTAACGGGTAGAAGAAATAGTTGTGCTAGCTGGAGAGAGAAAGAGAGATTTGATCTAGGATCAATGTAAAGTATCCATCCGCATATCATTATTATTTTATCATATGCGCTTTATTATGTGTTTAGAATGCATGTTTAAGGGTGTATGATGATGAGACCTTAACAAAGATAATAAATTGGTTGCCAATTTGCACGCGAAAAACCCTCGTTCAATATTAAGCGTCTTTCCTTCCATTGAGTGATTCTCACTCAAGATCCGAGACGGCATTGGTTTGTTGGCCAAAGTCAAGGCCTTTGTCTGTCGAAGATGTGTTTGAATCACGAAGGCTTTGTTCTATATTGGTGTCTTGTCCAAGTTGTGGTTTGTTGGCCAAAGTCAAGACCACTTCTTGTCCATCGACATTGATCACGAAGTTTTCCATGGTCAATGGGTCGCGCTTGACTGGGATCACTAAGTTTGTTGTGCCAAAGCCAAGGCTTAGTTGATTCAGAGGAAAAAGGTTAGGTAATACATTGGATGTATTAGCATATATAAGATATATGTTTCGGACTTGGACGTCCCCCTACCGGATCTAGGAATTGGATTGAATCCAATTGATCTTAGAGATCTACCTAGTTAATTATCATACAATTTGTTGGCCAAAGTCAAGATTTTGTGATATTTAACGAGATCCTAGCCCACTAGGAAACGCGGTTTCCTGAGTACTCGACAGAGGGTTAGAGGCTCGCCGAAAAATAGTGGGAGGCAAGTATTGAATTTGCAATATTCGTTTAGTAACTTGCCATACGCGCTCAATCACAAATTATTTCGTCGTTAAATTAAATGTTAGTTGGACTAATATTAAATTGTTGTTTTAATAAACAGTTGGACTGTATTATAGTTGATTATGTAATTGGATTATAGTAATCAATATATTTGAATTAATTAATTTCAATTTACAGTTGATTTTATAATTAGATTATAGTAATCAATGTAATTGAGGTTAATTAATTTAAATTATATTTGATTGTATAGTTGGACTATAATAATCAATATAATACATAGTACCACAAATCGTTGATTAAATAGTTGGACTATTAGAATCAAGATAAAATTGAAAGATTAGTGTTTAAAACATAATCGTGGGTGAAAATGTATTTAAACGACTTTAATTTTCAAATTGGGAATTGTTTCAGGATGGTCCTGGAAACTAATAAGTTATTTTATTTGATAAATAATATATTATGCCTAAGCCTGGAGTTAAGCAAATAGTAGAGCATAATCTTTGGAAGATTTATGTGATGATAACTTTAGTGCTTAATCCATTTAACTTGTCAAGTAGACTCCTTAATTTCTGATCAGAACTAAGGATTAGATCCTTAAAGTATGATAATGAAATTGAAGGATTTTCATGGATCTATTTTAGATCTTTGAAATACTAAAATTACAATAAATAATTCTTGGAGAATTAATGACTAATCTCGATGAGATAAAGTCAAAATTTGCAATTAGGCAAATAGCGTAAGGCGCACCTTATTTCGATATTCTAGAAACCCTAGGCTTGGCCAAAGGCTACTGGAATGTTGAAAAGGGCAAAGGCAAAATCATTATAATCTTCTAGGAAGATAAAATGACATATCCCAAGAAGGAATTGAAGACGAGCAAGGCTCTGACTTCAAATATGTTTGTCATAAATATGTTCACAACTAGTATTAAAATTGGATTTTAGATACTTAGTGTGGTACATAAATATGTACTGATGTTCAAAATCTGCTATGAGCAGGATACTGACTTCTATTGAGATTAATCTGCGAATTGAAAACGGGACGAAAGTCGCTGTTTTAACCGTAGATACCTAAGTTTAGGAACTACCCTTTGGGTATGTACGTAAATTAGGAAATTGTTATAATGTAACTAG
This sequence comes from Zanthoxylum bungeanum, assembly GCA_019454045.1. NCBI lineage: Eukaryota > Viridiplantae > Streptophyta > Magnoliopsida > Sapindales > Rutaceae > Zanthoxylum > Zanthoxylum bungeanum. The sequence continues at coordinate 105,469 of SKCR01021781.1, read as the reverse complement.
TTTGACTAGAAACATTATCTCTATATCAGTGTATAATCCGTTGCGGATATACCTTTATATTCTAGAACACTAAAGTGTTTTATTATATAAAGATGATATTGAGATAAACACATTAGATGTGAATAACAGAATTTATATTTAGAATATAAATAAATCTCACACGTATAACATGACAAACTAATAGCTCAAACTGATTTGATCAGGTTGAAACTTGAATGTGGCATTGTTGTCTGGGACACAATTTAAACAAGACTCGTATATCCACACTTTCGAAGAGTGGGTACTAGGACTAATTTGATTCCATTCAAATAAAGTCTACGAATCTAGTTTATTGGGCAAAGTGCCTAAAACACTATTTACTTGGTAAAAGTGACAGTGCCATCGATCTGTTAGCCATAGTTCATAGTGAAACAGTGGGCCCATGTCTAGCTAGGCTAGATGTGGATATGAATATTTCGTGACCTATAAGGATGTGGCATCGCGTTATGGTTATGTGTTTCTTTTCAAACACAAATCGGAAACTTTCACAGTTTCGACACGAAATAGGCAAACAGATCAGCTAATGTATTAAACCGTCACGGTAAGACCGTAATGGAAATACTTAAGCAATACGTTTCTCGTATACTTGAAAGAGTATAATATTCTTTCAATGAGGACTCCTCCCGGAACACGTCAGTTTGATGGTGTGTCCGAACAGGATTAACCGAATTTTGTTGGACATGATAAGGTTAATCACGAGTCGCTCTGAGCTACCATTTCCTTCAACGGATAAGCGCTAAACAGTGCAGAACTTATTTTGAATAAGGTTCCATAAAATCTGTTTGACAGATAACATATTAGATATGAACGGGAAAGAAACCGGGTTTCACATTCCTAAATAATTTGGGAATGCTAGGCATATGTTTGGTTGATACCAAACTAAAACCCAAATTGGATAAGTGCCAAATGTAGGTTATCCTAGGGATACCATAAGTATTGTACTTATACATCTCACAAGAGAACAATTAGATTGTTGCTCACCATGCGGTTTTCCTAAGAGGAATACTGATATGCAGTGGTAAGTGGGAGGATAGTAAAACTCAATGAAAATCGGAGCAATACTATTCCAGGTGTCGAATCCTAATGGAACACAAATAGTTCATCAAGGATGAAACTATTCCAATAATCTTCGAATACACAAGAACCACGTAAGTCAGAGAGAATCAGAAAACAACCTGGGGTATGGGTTTCTGATCTCACCTCATAAAGATGTCTATCTTATTGAGGAATACCAACTGACTACGTATGAAGAAGTGATACAAGGTATCCACTCCCTATTATGGCAAAGTGCCATAAAGTCCGATATGGATTCCATGTATATCAACTATGTTTAGACACTAGTTGACGTACCGTAAGGCATTATGCCTATTGGTACTAAATAAGTCTTCAAGGAAGACATACATGGATGTCAACATACCATCGTACTAAGCTAGGCTTGTAGCGAAAATGTAGAGTTATCAACATTGTGTTGATTACGACGAAACCTTTTACATGTTGCCACGGCAAATCCATTTCGACAATGTTTGCTAATGCTGCATGTTTCATTCATGAAATGTGGTAGCTGAATGCCAAAACCGCTTTCCTTAACGGAAACCTTTTGGAGGATGTTGTAAACATCCTGTCGGTTTTGTCGTACTATAACAAGCAAACTAGGTTTGCAGGTTATTCGATCCATGTTTGGATTGAAGCACGCATTAGGTTCTTGGAATTGTCGTTTTGATGTAATCATAATAGTTTATGATTTAATTCAAAACGAAAATAATTCTTGTGTATATAAGGAGGTTAGTGGGAGCGCACTGATAGTGAATGTCCTGAGTAATGAAAATATGTCATTTCTTGGAAATGATATTCCCATAATAAAATCGGTGAAAGCTTGGCTTTCATGATAACGACTATAAGTCGTAACAAATGTACTATACAATAGTATAAAGGACAAATTATCTATGTGACAAAAGGAAATTGCTATTTTATCATTATTGTAATTAGATTACTTGGGTATAAATTAATGATAAAAGTCCATATGGTTAAATTAGATTAATAAGATATGAGACAATATTAATCCACAAACGGTTTAATCATTAAATATCCCTAGTCGAAGTATTATCGAGACTGGACATTAATAATGCGGAATAGACTAGTATTACACTTGTGCGCGTTATGGAAGCTTAACGATATAGTTCTAATATATTTAGGTATTGGATACGTATGCAAGTGTAATAAGAGGTTCTGTTAGCCGTTAGACCGGGAACAGTTCACTCTGGATAGACCCACTCGGAATCCCATTGGTAGTATGACTATGTGTCTATGGGAATCCGAATCAGGGTAGGTGTATGTGATCTTTAACCTAAGACTTACGTCGCTATTACTTGTGACAATCAGTTTACTTCAGTATTGGTCGTCTGGAGCTTTAACAGGTTCTGTGTACGCCTGTATTGGGTTTACTGAGAATCGTAGTGTATTGGATGTGATGTCAAGATGTGAGTATCACTTCAGTCATATGGAGATGATGGTCACACATGATACGAAACTAATACTCTTAAAGCTGCAGCTATCAGGATAGTATTACTAGGTCACGACTTCCCGATTATAGAGATTAGTTACTCAGGATCCGATATATGCTTCGTACAGGGCAGACACAGAGCCAGCCCTAGGCCTAACATGTGACATCCGATATTGGATCGTATTACATATTACATAATATTAGTATTACTATGCCTGATACAGATGATATTCCTCGGTGAATATATCTGGAGAATTGGGTAGGCACGATGCTTTGCTAGAAGCCAACCATGTCTTGTAAATCGGTGAGAACATGGTACGGGGTACACATGTGTTCGGATAGTCCGATAACCGTATTTATTGCCAACATATCCAGGAATCTCTTGGGTCGCTTCCCAAAGATTCACCAATGACATTTGACTCTGATAGAATTAATCTGGGATTAATTATAAGAGAGAAAATTAATATGGGATTAATTGCGGCAAGAATTAATCTGGGATTAACTTCGTATAATTTAGAATTAATATATTATAGAAAAGAGAACGCGATTAATTTAGAATTAATCGATAAAATCAATTTAATAATTAAATTGGATTTTTCTATTTAATTTACTTATTTGTGGGTAAAATAATATATTAATTGAAATCAGATTTCAATACGAAATTAAAATTGGATTTTAATTCGGGCGAACGAATTAAGTTAGAATTAATTCGAAAGCGATTATCGTAACAATTTTGTGAGACATAATTATTTAATTAAATTGGATTTAATTATGGCGCGACCGCAAATTCGTTTATTCGGAATTAAACGAACCCGATAATATTACCAGTGACTTTGCGTGTGTCTTTTTGTGTTTTGGGAACACAAAATATCTTTGACTTTGGTGGACCCAAGTCAAGTTGTGTGTTGAGTAAGCCAGCTCAAATTTTGAATTTAAAATGTGGTGGGACCACATGACTTACATCAAATATTTATTGTTGATGTAAGTAGTTGGCTTTAATTTAATGCATCTTTTAACACACACCTACCAAGTTTTGAAAAACCAACTCACACTCTCTTCTTCCTCACCCTTTGGCCGAAACTTCTCTCCAATGGAACTGAAATTTTTGCTTCAAAATTTCAACAAAGCTAGCACTTGGAGGAGTCAAATTAGGTGATAGGGATACTCACCTAAGGCATAAAAACCAACCTTGGATCTTCATCCAAAGAAGAAATTTCGCAATTTCTCCAAAAATAATATAAGTGATTCCGCCATTTTTCTTGTAATTTTCACACATATAATCATGTTTAGGATCTTGTGGCATGTCTTAGAGACTAACATTTAACCCATTCAAATTTTGGGGCTTTTCATATATATGATATAATTTGATGTATGTCAAATTTGGGATTGATTAGATTTGATCTTGATGTGTTTTGAACAAATTATAATTAATGAAAAATCTGGGCTTTTTCTATAATTCTGGAAATTTCTGGGCATTTTCAGAAATTCTGGAAAGTTTCTGGTTTATGTTGTAAATTGTAAAAATTATTTTGGGATTGATTTGGAATCAATTAAATATGTAATTGACATAATTAAGCACCAAAATAATTAATTTGCAAAAGTTTGGGGTAATTTGGTAATTAAAAGAAATATGATTTCTTAGGTTAAAATTTCATATTTTAAGTATTGGTTAATTAAATAAATAAGTTTATTTAATTTTTCCAAGAAAAAATTTTGAAATGGGAAAAATTCGTTTTCCGCGCTCCTCTACGCAAACCCGTAATTCCTTATAAAACCCCAACAAAAATGGTATCAGAGCGAGTTTGATTCTGGAACCCCGATATATGAATATGCCTTTAAAATTCAATGTTGACTTTAATCATGATTTTAATGCATGCATGTGTTTATTTAATTTGATTAAATAAATTAATAGCATCTTTAGCGGAAAATCCGTATTTAAAATAAGCTGGTTTCTAATTTAATATGTATTTGATGCATATTAATCGGTTCGTCTTGTCAATACCGCTTATCGATAATTTTTCTGCGACTATATCCGAGAACGTGCCAAAGCTGCGAGGATATGGCCGGTAGAAATTTATCTATACCGAATATATTTGATATTAGGTGAATTCAAGAGAAAACAGAATCCTGAAAATGCCAAAGCTGTCCGAGGTTTCGTAAGTATCTTGAATTCATCATTGACAAGTTTAACATTGGTACGCCTCATTGTGAACGTGCCAAAGCTGTCACAACGAGAAACGACCAGGACCAAAAATCCAGGAGTCACTATTGAGTGATCGACAATGAGTTGTCTACCTAAATGACTATACGTAGGCGAGAACGTGCCAAAGCTGTGAGCTGAAATATATTCATGGGGTCCACCTTTCACTATTATGTTATGATTTGATTATCGCATATTTTGTATAATGTTTGGGGATTACAGTATTGCATGAAATAGTGGGAGAGGTATTTTTAGATTAAAAATCCATGATCTAGTTAATGCTTTAGGATATAATTTGAAACTGTTATGATCTTTTATCTACATATCTGCTTATCTTTGATTCGCTGTCTATTTGATAGATTTGCGATGACGGTACCTCCAACCAATCCTTTTAATCGTATGCTAGATGCGAATAAGATCAAAGGCGTTGAGAACTTTGCCGATTGGGATATGGATTTGAGGATTGTCCTCAATTCCGAGAATATGAGGCATATTTTGGAAGGTCCATTACCGCTTGCTATATCACCAGATGCATCTCCTGAAGAACATGAGACTTTCCAGCGATGGAATGATGATGATTTAAGGGTTAAATCATTCATCCTGAGTTCTCTTTCTTCTGAGCTCAAGAAGACTTATTTTGAGATGCATGATGCATATAGCATGATGACACAACTTCGTGAATCGTTCATGAACCAAGAATAGGTCGTGGTTCATAGAGTTTCGATGGAACTATTCCATTATAAACTTGAAGAGGGGCAGGCTGTGAGCCCGCATGTGCTTCACTTGATCGATCTGATTGAGCAGTTGAGGCACTAGGATTTCCCTCTCAATGAAACTCTGGGTCGTAGTGTCATTCTCGGTTCACTCCCGGCGTCATATCGCCAGTTTGTAATGTACTTCAACATGAATGGGATTCACTGTTCTTAGCGTGAGTTGCAAGGATGCTTCTCACAGCAGAGGAAGATTTAAGGAAGAGAGTTCCAACTCGCCTTCGGAAACCCACTTCACTTTCCGCTTTTTCCCAATCCTAGTCGAAAGGGAAGAAAAAAAAGGGAAAGAAAAAGAAGGGTTTCAATATTCCTCCACAAGGTAAGACGGCGAAGCCCAAGAGAGCTTCTGAAGACAAGTGGCACCCTTGCCAGAAAGTCAGGAACTGGAAACGTAACTGCCCGGACTATCTCGCACAACTAAGGAAGGAAAGAGCATCGACATCAGGTAATTTTATTTTTCCTATTATCGATATCTCATTAGCTTGTGAAGCTATGCATCTATTTGATGAGACATAAATCAGAAACCTTTGAAAAGTTCAAAGAATTCCGAAATGAAGTTGAAAAATAAACTGGTCAATAAATTAAATGCCTTCGATCTGATCGAGGCGGTGAATATATGAGTCGAGAGTTCACAGATTATTTAAAGGAGAATGAGATTCTCGATCAATATACTACTCCCGGTACTCCGCAGCACAATGAAGTGTTAAAGAGGAGAAATCAGACTTTATTGGATATGGTCCAATCGATGTTGAGTTATACAGATTTACCCTATTTCTTATTGGGTTATGCTCTTTTAACTGCCGCATATCTTTTTGGTCTTAACCTGAGAGTTGCATCGCTAGTACTTGCAACAATCAATACGCTTTGGTTTTGGTCGTCCAGGACTTTAACAGGTTCTGTGTACGCCTCTTCTGGGTTTATTGGGAATCGTAGTGTATTGGGTGTGATGTCAAGATGGAGGTATCACTTCAGTCATATGGTGATGATGATCACGCAGGATACAGAAACTGGTACTCTAATTGGTTGCAACTATCGGGATAATATGACAAGGTCATGATTATCCGATTAAAGAGACTAGTTGCTTGTGATCCGATATATGCTTAGTACGAGACATATACTATTCCAGCCACAGGCCTTGCATGTGACATCCGATACTGGATCACAATACGTAATACTACGTATACTACGCCTGACATAGATTATATATTCCTTTAAGAATATTTCTGGAGAATTGGGTAGGCACGATGTTTTGCTAAAAGCCAACCATGTCTCGTAAATCGGTAAAAACGTAATACGAGGTACGTATGTGTTCGGATAGTCTGACGACCGGATTTACTGCCAACACATCCAGGGATCTCATGGGTCGATTCCCGAAGATTCACCGATGACGTATGATTCGAACATAATTAATCTGGGATTAATTACGGAGAGATTTTATCTATGATAAAATACTATTTAAATAGAGAGAACGATTAATTTGCAATTAATCGATAAAATAATATATTCGATATATTAGACGAAATTAGATTTCGACGCGGAATTAAAATTGGATTTTAATCCGGGCAAACAAATTATTTTAGAAATAATTCACGAGCGATGTGAATAGTAATTTTGCTTGGCATAATTATTTAATTAAATTTGATTTAATTACGTCGCAACGGAAAATTCGTTAATTCAGAATTAGCGAACCCGATCTAGGGGATGTGTCGCGGGCCCACTCGGATTTTGAATCAAGTGGGGCCCACATGTCACATCACTTGTCACATCGCTTGTCACTTTAATTACTTTTTGGTGAAGGAATGATGGTAACTTGTATGACACATTTGTGTGTAATGATGGGAATGACTTTTACCAAATTTTTAGATTTGGTATATCATTTGATTTTTGAAATCAATTAACACAAGTCATTCACTTCTTCTCACTCTCTCATTCACGGTTTCAACATAGAAAACACTATCCTTCTCTTTTGCTCTCATTGCCGAGAGTTGCGAGGAAGAAGATAGAAAATTTGTTGCAAATTTTCTAAGTGCTAGCACACACAATGGATCATTCCAGGTGATAGGGAAACAAACCTTTGAGCTTGGAATCACCATTAAAGCTTGGAGCCTGGATTACATCTCCAAGGAGGAGCTTGGCCGAAAGTTTGAGGAACAAATTTTTATGTTTGACGCATATAATATCCGATCAAAGTAAGTTTAATTCCGCTATTCTTACTTTCGTATTCACATTATTTCATTGCTTTATATGATCTTGGGAATGCCGTAGAAACCAACATCCACGTGTCAAAATTCTATTGTGCCGACAGAAACCGGGTGCCACGTCAACAGTCAATAAGTCAAACCGCGTGCCACGTTAGCAAGACAACATCCCACACGTATTTGACCAAGTCAACACGACCTCGCGTCCGATCATATGCCTATAAATTGAGGCCATTTGCAGCTCATTTCTTTCGTGTTTTCCTTGGGATTTTTTCCCTGATTTCATAGAATAGCATCTATTTTGTAATTTATTAATAATATTTAAATTATGTATTTTAATTTTTAATTTTTATTACAACTTTTTATTTATTTACTTTTAAGTTTTGTAGTTAATTTTTCCGATTAGGTAAAAGGTGAAACATTCAATATAATTATCTAGGTTAATCTTACTTAATTATAATATTTAAATTATAATTTAACCAGATTAATTAATGGCAAACTTTATTACCGCCTATATGGTCGGTTTAAATATAAATTACTTTACCGCCTATATGGCTGGTCTTTATGTGACAGATAAATACCGCCTATATGGCTAGTTGTAGGCACTGCATTTTTGCATATAAGTCCCGATGATGAGTCTCACATGGAGACACTACCTCTTTAAATTGTGGAAGTCACGGGAAACGACGTCGGAAGGGAAAGAGTCAGAAATTGACATATTTGTTCGATTTAATTCGCTTGTTTAGCTTCGGGTTCGCTTGTTGGACCTCTGTTTTAAAACACATCTTTAGCCCAAACCCCCGCAAGTCACACACCAAGCCACACATCACCAAACCACACACCAAGCCCACCAAGATGAGCCAAGCCCACGCCCAAGAGACCAAACCCCACGCCCAAGCCATTAAATCACATCCAAAATAATTAAAACACATGTCACAAATTAAATTAAATTAAATTAAATTAAATTAAATCTCATTCCAAAATTAAATAAATCACCTTCCTAATTACCAAAGATCTAAATTCAATTAAATAATTCACTCACCAATTTTAAATATATTCCCCACCAAAATACAATTATCATTTCTCTTTTTTAAACTAATTAAATCCATCCCTAATTTACTTGATCTTGTTTCCTTATTTTAAAACCCATGCATATCCCTAATACATCACTATAAAAATAAACACAAAACCCTAAACTCCCTTGGCTGCTCTCTCTCTCACGGCACAAACAAAAAAGAACAAAAGCTTCTTCTCTCCCATATCTCTCGCCACTCAGAAAACACCAAAAAAAAAGAAACCTTACTGACCTTGCACCGAACAACAAAGCCACCTGACTCTCACGGAAAAAACAAAAATAAACCCTAAAACGGCAGCCCTTCAACATCAACACCCCTTCAAACCCTCCTTCACGTAGTAGCCCCTCACTCAACCCTCAACTTCACACAGAAAGCTATCACTCCACTCACGTAAAAACACTCAGCAGCCTCAACTCTTTCACGTAAAGCCACTCCCCATTTAACGCCATTCACTCCACTCACGCATGCAGCCTTCACGTAAAGCCTTCCCTCTCTTCCTTCACTAACCCATTCACGTAAAGCCTTCAGCTCACAAACTACCCTCCACACACATAACCCTTCATCACTCATCAGCCTTCAACGCCTAAAACACTGCCATCACTCAACAGCTTTCAACGCCACAAATACTGCCCTTACACAGCCTCATTCACGCACAAATACTGCCCTCTAGTAACCCCTTAAATCAACGCACAAACTGACCTCCAGCAACCCCTCAAAATCAACTGCACTGAAAATCACCCCTACAAACACAGAAAAACTGTCCAGAAACTGCACCATCACCACCGAAATTCTGCCCTTGAAACACAACCCTTTTACCGCAAAAATCCCCTAAAACTGCACCCCTAACTTACCACAAAATAGTCCCAAAAAATACCACCTCAATACACCCTAAAGCCGCAAAACAGCAGCCCCAATACCCCTTAAAAATGCCAAAACAGTCCCTTAATACAGTGAAAATAGTGACCAGAAAATACAGCAAAAACAACAGCAAAAGGGAGTAAAAACAGCAGTCCAAACAGTGAAACAGCGAAAGAAAACATTGAACCAGTGAACCGGAGGAATTGAGGGCATCAACCCTTCCGACAACCGCATACCGCACTTCCGAGAGACGATTTAAGAGGTTAGACCTGATGGCACCTTTTTTTATTTATTATCCTTTATTTTCATTTATTTTAGTACTTTATTTCATATGAGTGTTATGGATTGGTGCATGATGTGATTTCCGGATGAACGAAATATGTGTTCTCTCTTGTGGTATATCGAATGGAAACCCGGATGTAAATTCCGTACCCAAATCCGAATGGACGGTATTGCGATTTGCACTCGTGATACAATGCCAGGTACCACTTGAGAGATTCACATGTTTCGTTTCATCAAACCTTGCGTTTTAAGCATGATTTAGTCATTAGTATGTTTTTATTTTTAAGCATGATTTAGTCGTTAGTATGTCATTACTTTCTGCATGTTACTTATTTATGCATGGTAATGTAATGCGCATGGGCTAGCTAGGGTGGATTAAATGTCCTCCGTTTTGAGGGATGAAAAGCCAAAGGGCTACCTTTGCCACGATGCTTTGCCGCGCCGGACGAAGTATGTTTGATTGAATGTGAGATATGTTTAATCGGATATACGGAATTCCACATTATTGTCTCATTCATTTGTATGCATTGTAATATAATGCGCATGGGCTAACTATGGTGGATTAAAGGTCATCTATTCGAGGGAAATGCCTGAAGGCTACCTTTACCACGATGTTTTGCCCGCCTTTTATTATGTCATTTACCCTTTGCATATCATTGTTTTATTTACGCATGCATTGCATTCTAGTGCGCATGGGTTCGCTAGGGTGGATTAAAGGTCCTCTATTCGAGGGAAATGCCTAAAGGCTACCTTTACCACTATGTTTTTCCGCGCCGGACGAGGTGCACTCAATTGAATGTGAAATATGTTCAATCGGGCATACTAGGTCGTACATCGTGTATTTGTTCACCCATACAAGTGTTTGTGTCATTTCAAATGCCATTTTGGCAATCTCGTTCGAACGTGTTTCCAAACGCTACATGAACATATGCATCCTGCCTCATTCCATTCGAACGCGTTATCAAACGCTACTCGAACGCTTACATTCTGTTTACCGTTCGAACGTGTTTACGAATGCTACTCGAACTCGCATGCATTTTATTGTATCATGCATCAGGTCTCATCCAGTTCGAACGCGTTATCAAAAGCTATACGAACGCGAACATTTTGTTTATCGTTCGAACGTGTTATCAAACACTACTCGAACGCTTGCATTCTGTTTACTGTTTGAACGTGTTTACCAACGCTTCCCGAACGCGCACACACTGGACAGATTCCTTCATCATGTTTCGTGTATCTTTGTTCCCTTAGTCATTCCCTTTCCCCATCATAAGCTTAGTTAGCTCTCTTTAATATCTATGCCTTTACCGTTATTATTTATTTATATTTTCCGCATTTATTTATTCGATATGCTCATGAGATTGTGCGCTCGCTTTTATTATCAATGCCTTTATAATTGTTATTAGTTACATTATTGCACTTTATTGCTTAATACGTTCATGAATTATGTATCTTGCCTTCATTTCTTTCATCTACGATTATTGGTGTGCAAACTTGCATGTTGCTTAAATTATCTGGTACGTGTTGCATGAGATTTGGTTGTACTATTGCATAAATCATTTCATTACAAGTGGCATAAGTAAGGGACCATTCTGAACCCAACAGTTTGAGGTATTCCCTTGCAAGGGGTGAGTGCAGCCTTAAATCATTTTCCCGGTTCACACTTGGTGGCGACTTTATTTTTAGTTCTCTGGTTAGTTCCCCCGTGGGCTATTCTGTACTCCGAACCAGGCCGCGAGCCTGGGACAGCGTCGCCGATTTCTGTGTCCTACAGTCTGGCGACTCCACTGGGGGATAGAGAATCGGCCCCGAAATAATGTCTTGTAATGATTGTGATTTATGCCTTAGTTAACCGTGTCTATAGTGGGTTAAGAGGTTTAATCAAAGGCATTGTTAAGGCTATGTGATGGTTTGGTGTCTCCCTTCATTTACTACCTTTCTATAAGGAAAAACTGTGAAGGCACCTAGATAATCTTTACCCGTAGCTCGTTGTGACAGACTAATTTGGAGGACTTATTATTTATTCATTTCACCAAGGCGATAAGAGCCTAAGAGGCTTGGGTATTTAAGAGAGTTCGCTCCACCCTCCCTCTGGGGAATCTACATTAAGAAATTCATTTGACAGTTAGTCATGTATCATAACTTGTTGGCACGTACTATAAGGTATAAAAAAGGTGCGCTCACTTGGTCGGTCGAACCCTTGAGTGGGGAGTCCTAGTTATGGGCAATCCTTTGCTGGTGAGAGCCTTTGTCTACACTCCCATGAGCCCACATGAGAACCGTAGTTGTATAATTAATAGAAATTGTCTCTTTATGCTTGTGTTTAAGATCATCATCATTTGGATTCAGTTGTACTTTTTGTCAAGAGATATGAACTTGTTGGGCCATTTAAACTGGGACGAGTTCGTGTCCTTTGAAAATTGGGCCAAAAGCTTCTAAAATGTCGATGGGCCATTTTGTGTTTGGGCCTCTTATCATTTGAAGTTGTTTAGCCATGTTATCGCAAAAGTGTAAACCTGTTGGGCCTTTCCAACTGGAACAAGTTTGCACCGCGCAATATATGATTGAATGCTTTAAAATGATAATGGGCTGACTTATATATTCCATACATCTCACGCATCTCATGCACCTCATGCATACACGCATCATGTTAACCCTTGTGTCTAAAAGCCATCATAGATACCCGTTGGGTTGGGGAAGAAGGAAGACTCGTCAAAATACCACAGGAAAATGGGGGCAGTCGAGGCATCCAATAAGACAGTAAAGAAGATATTTGCCAAGATGACAGAAAACTGCAAAGATTGGGCTAACAAACTACCGTACGCCCTGTGGGGGTACAGAACATCAGTGAGAACAGCAACAGGAGCCACGCCTTACTCTTGGTCTATGTAATGGAAGCAGTACTACCCGTGGAAGTTGAGATACAGTCCATGAGGGTATTAGCAGAAACAAAGTTACCTGAACAAGGATGGGCCTCGCAGAGATTTGAACAGTTGGCATCGCTCGATGAGAAGAGAATGAAGTCCTTACATCACATACAAATATATCAGAAGAGATTAGCCCGAGCATTCAACAAAAGGTGCGTCCTACTAAGATCAGAGATGGGGATCTAGTACTTAAGCTGTCAAAGCCGTCGACAACGGATCTGAGAGGAAAGATCAGACCTAATTGGGAATGACCCTACATAGTCCAGAAAGTGATGGGAAACGGGGCATTGAGACTGTCAGACTTAGAAGGGAACGAGTTCATCGAGCCGATCAACGTGGACAAATTGAAGCAATATTTTGCCTGAGGAAAATATGACCGAATAGTCACCAAGAGAATTGGCGGAAAGACCTAACCCAACGGGATAGGAAATTCATCCATGCATGCATGCATACACGTAACGCACTTGCATTCTTTTTGTGTTTTGTTTTCTTTGTATTCATAGGTTTCAACAGAGAAAAAGAGAAAGCGGCAAATGCAAGCCAACCAGAAGCAGCAACAGTACAGTGTCATCAGTTTTAGGAATGAATCATGGGGTTGAGGCCCACATCAGTCTCATGAATGAATCAGAATCAGTATCAGTTTTAGGAATGAATCACCGGGTTGAGGCCCGCATCAGTATTAGTCTCAGGAAGGAATCCCAGGGTTGAGGCCCATATCAGTATAAGTTTCAGGAATGGATCCCATGGGGCGAAGCCCACATTATCAGCGGTTGAAAGAAAGAATTATGTGGAGTGAGTGGAAAAAAAAAAAGTCCTTGATGGTTAGGCATATGTCCGGTGATGACATTGTTTGCTGTAGGGAGAAACCTTAGAAATGATAAGTGCGAGATGTGCTCTCACCGGTATTCTGAATAGTTTATCTCAGCTAGACTCGCGAGCACTTGATCACGGGATCTTAGTGGTGGAAGCCTGAGTAGTCGGCAAGATGACTAGTTGAAGAGATGATGGATCAGCGAATGACCGTTTACCTAGATGTCCATCCTGGTTTACTTATGCTATGATATATGATATGGTTGGAAACAAAGAAAAAGTCTCTGAAAAGAAACAAAAAAATAGACCGCCTATAACCGATAAGCGTGAAGCTACCCATGGGCGAGTATTAGGACCACCATGAGGAGAAATGCTACCTTAAAGGGTAGGTGTGTCGAAAAAAGAGAAAGAAAGAAAAAAAAAAGAAAAAAGAAAAAAGAAAAAAGAAAAAAGAAAAAAGAAAAAAGAAAAAAGAAAAAAGAAAAAAGAAAAAAAGAAAAAAGAAAAAAAGAAAAAAAGAAAGTTTAAAATGAAGAGAAAGAGACAAGAGAAAAAAAAAACCATATCATGTTGAGTACGAGGAAGTAATCACAGAGTGTGATCAAGACATCTAGGTTAGTTAGACCAACTGATCTGATTCTCCGAGACAAAATCATCGAGTTGGCTTACTTAAGGATTAAGCTGCGAAAGAGCCTTGGCATACACACACTAGGAGTCTAGTTCAGATCACTCATTCAGACGAGCGAATCTAAGTGTATTAAGTACTTTGAAGGTTCGCTGGTTTCGACGCGAAGCATCTGTTGAGGACGAAAATATGTTTAGATATCAAGATTATCTCGCGAGAGGCAGTACGGTATGTTGGAATGAACCATCACATCACTAGTATCAGTTTTGGGGATGAGTCCCAGGGTCATGACCCACATCAGTAGCAGTTTTGGGATGCGTCCCAGGGTCGAGGCCCACACATCAGTAGCAGTTTTGGGATGCGTCCCAGGGTCAAGGCCCACACATATCATCAGCAATTTTGGGGATGAGTCCTAGGGTCGAGGCCCACATCAGTATCAGTCTGTGGGCCGAGGCCCACATCAGTATCAGTTTGGGGATGAGTCACAGGGTCGAGGCCCACATCAGCATCAATTTTGGGGATGAATCCCGGGGGCGAGGCCTACATCAGTATCAGTTTTGGGAATGAGTCCCAGGGTCGTGACCCACATCATCAGCAATTTTGGGGATGCGTCCTAGGGTCGTGACCCACATCATCAGCAGTTTTGGGGATGAGTCCCGGGGTCGTGACCCACATCAGCATCAGTATCAGTTTTGGGGATGAGTCCCAGGGTCGAGGCCCACATCAGCATCAGTATCAGTCTTGGGGATGAGTCCCATGGTCGAGGCCCACATTAGCATCAGTATCAGTTTTGGGGACGAGTCCCAGGGTCGAGGCCACATCAGCATCAGTATCAGTCTTGGGGATGAGTCTTAGGGTCGAGGCCCACATCAGCATCAGTTTTGGGGATGAGTCCCAGGGTCGTGACCCACATCATCAATCTTGGGGATGAGTCCCAGGGTCAAGGCCCACATCAGCATCAGTATCAGTTTTTGGGATGAGTCTTAGGGGCGAGGCCTACATCAGCATCAATATCAGTTTTTGGGGATGAGTCCCAGGGTCGAGGCCCACATCAGCATCAGTTTAGGGGTAGGGCCCACATCCGCATCAGTTTGGGGGCGAGGCCATATCAGTATCAGTCTGTGGGCCTAGGCCCACATCAGTATCAGTTTGGGGATGAGTCCTAGGGTCGAGGCCCACATCAGAATCTGTTTCAGGGATGAGTCCCGGGGGTGAGGCCCACATCAGCATAAGTTTTGGGGATGAGTCCTAGGGTCGTGACCCACATCATCAACAGTTTTGGCGATGCGTCCCAGGGTCGAGGCCCACATTAGTATCAACTTGGGGCCGAGGCCCACATCAGCATCAGTTTAGGGGCGAGGCCCACATCCGCATCAGTTTGGGGGCGAGACCCATATCAGTATCAGTCTGTGGGCCGATGCCCACATCAATATCAGTTTGGGGATGAGTCCCAGGGTCGAGACCCACATCAGTAGCAGTTTTGGGATGCGTCCCAGGGTCGAGGCCCACACATCAGTAGCAGTTTTGGGATGCGTCCTAGGGTCGAGGCCCACACATATCATCATCAATTTTGGGGATGAGTCCCAGGGTCAAGGCCTAAATCAGTATCAGTTTGTGGGCCGAGGCCCACATCAGTATCAGTTTGGGGATGAGTCTCAGGGTCGAGGCCCGCATCAGCATCAGTTTTGGGGATGAGTCCCAAGGTCGAGGCCCACACACCAGTATCAATTTTGGGGATGCGTCTTAGGGTCGTGACCCACATTGTCAGCGGTATTGGGATGCGTCCCAAGGTCGAGGCCCCATTGTCGGTTGCAGTTATTGGGATGCGTCCCAGGGTCGATGGCCCCCTACATCATCAGTTTTGGGGATGCGTCCTAGGGTCGTGACCCACATTGTTAGCGATATTGGGTTGCGGCCCAGGTCGAGGCCCCCGTTGTCGGTTGTAGTTCCAGGATGCGTCCCAGGGTCGAGGCCCCCTATATCATCAGTTTTAGGGATGCGTCCTAGGGTCGTGACCCACATTGTCAGTGGTATTGGGATGCGTCCGAGGGTCGAGGCCCCCGTTGTCCGTTACAGTTATTGGGATGAGTCCCAGAGTCGAGGAGCCACTGTATCAGTAGTTGTAGTTCTGGGATGCGCCCTAGGGTCGAGCACCCACTACATGGTCGGTTGTAGTTTATAGGATGTGTCCCAGGGTCGAGGCCCTCTGCATCATCCACTCCGTTCGGAGCAGCAGACAAGTCAGGTGGCACCTGGTGAGCCAGGTAAGTAAAAATTCATTGCATAACTTTGATAGGATTGTCATTGTCACATACTACACAAGTCCCATCAAAGTGGGGGAGACTGTAGGCACTGTATTTTTACATATAAGTCCAGATGATGAGTCTCACATGGAGACACTACCTCTTTAAATTGTGGAAGCCACGGGAAACGGACGTCGGAAGGGAAGAGTCAGACATTGACATATTTATTGGATTTAATTCGCTTATTTAGCTTCGGGTTCGCTTGTTGGACCTCTGTTTTAAAACACATCCTTAGCCCAAACCCCCGCAAGTCACACACCAAGCCCACACATCACCAAACCACACACCAAGCCCACCAAGATGAGCCAAGCCCACGCCCAATAGACCAAGCCCCACGCCTAATCCCATTAAATCACATCCAAAAATAATTAAAAATATTTAAAACACATGTCACAAATTAAATTAAATTAAATCCAATTAAATTAAATTAAATTAAATTAAATCTCATTCCAAAATTAAATAAGTCACCTTCCTAATTACCAAAGATATAAATTCAATTAAATAATTCACCCACCAAATTTAAATATATTCCCCACCAAAATACAATTATCCCTAATTTACTTGATCTTGTTTCCTTATTTTAGAAGCCATGCATAACTATAATACATCACTATAAAAATAAACACAAAACCCTAAACTCCATTGGTTGCTCTCTCTCTCACGGCACAAACAAAAAAAGAACAAAAGCTTCTTCTCTCTTATATCTCTCCCCACTCAGAAAACACCAAAAAAAAGAAACCCTATTGACATTGCACCGAACAAACAAAGCCACCTGACTCTAATGGCAAAAACAAAAATAAACCCTAAAACGGCAGCCCTTCAAACCCTCATTCACGTAGCAGCCCCTCACCCAACCCTCAACTTCACACAGCAAGCTATCACTCCACTCACGCAAAAACACTCAGCAGCCTCAAGTCTTTCACGTAAAGCCACTCCCCTTTAACGCCATTCACTCCACTCATGCATGCAGCCTTCACGTAAAGCCTTCCCTCTCTTCATTCACTAACCCATTCACGTAAAGCCTTCAGCTCACAAATTACCCTACACACACATAACCTTTTATCACTCAACATCCTTCAACGCCTAAAACACTGCCATCACTCAACAGCCTTCAACGCCACAAATACTGCCCTCACACAGCCTAATTCACACACAAATACAGCCCTCTAGCAACCCCTCAAATCAACACATAAACTGACCTCCAGCAACCCCTCAAAATCAACTGCACTGAAAATCACCCCTACAACCATCGAAAAAATTGTCCAGAAACTGCACCATCACCACCGAAATTATGCCCTTGAAACACAGCTTTTTTACCACAAAAATCCCCTAAAACTGCACCCCTAACTTACCACAAAACAGTCCCAAAAAATGCACCTCAAGACACCCTAAAGCCACAAAACATCAGCCCCAATACCCCTTAAAAAACGCCAAAACAGTCCCTTAATACAGCGAAAATAGTGACAAAAAAATACATCAAAAATAGCAGCAAAACGGAGTAAAAACAGCAGCCCAAACAGCGAAACTGCGAAAGGAAACGTTGAACCAGTGAACCGGAGGAATTGAGGAGCATCAACCCTTCCGACAACCGCATATCGCACTTCTGAGAGACGATTTAAGAGGTTAGACCTGAGGGCACCTTCTTTATTTATTATCTTTTATTTTCATTTCTTTTAGTACTTTATTTCATATGAGTGTTGTGGATTGGTGCATGATGTGATTTCCGGATGGACGGAATATGTGTTCTCTCTTGTGGTATATCGTATGGAAACCTGGACGTAAATTCCTTAGCCGAATTTGAATAGACGGTATTGCAGTTTGCACTCGGGATACAATGCCATGTACAACTTGAGAGATTCATATGTTTCGTTTCATCCAACCTTGCGTTTTAAGCATGATTTAGTCGTTAATATGTCATTACATTCTGCATGTTACTTATTTATGCATGGTAATGTAATGCGCATGGGCTAGCTAGGGTGGATTAAAGGTCCTCCGTTTTGAGGAATGAAAAGCCAAAGGGCTACCTTTGCCACGATGCTTTGCCGCGCCGGAAGAAGTATGTTTGATTGGATGTGAGATATGTTTAATCGGATATACGGAATTCCAAATTATTGTCTTATTCATTTGTATGCATTGTAATATAATGCGCATGGGCTAACTATGGTGGATTAAAGGTCCTCTATTCGAGGGAAATGCCTGAAGGCTACCTTTACCACGATGTTTTGCCGCGCCTTTTATTATGTCATTTACCCTTTGCATATCATTGCTTTATTTACGCATGCATTGTATTCTAGTGCGCATGGGCTAACTAGGGTGGATTAAAGGTCCTCTATTCGAGGGAAATGCCTAAAGGCTACCTTTACCACGATGGTTTGCCGCGCCGGACGAGGTGCACTCGATTGAATGTGAAATATGTTCAATTGGGCATACTAGGTCCTACATCATGTATTTGTTCACCCATACATGTGTTTGTGTCATTTCAGATGCCATTTTGGCAATCTCGTTCGAACGCGTTTCCAAACACTAAATGAATGTATGCATTCTGCCTCATTCCGTTCGAACGCGTTATCAAACGCTACTCGAACGCTTGCATTTTGTTTACCATTCGAACGCGTTTACGAATGCTACTCGAACGCGCATGCATTTTATTGTATCATGCATCAGGTCTCATCCCGTTCGAATGCGTTATCAAACGTTATACGAACGCGGACATTCTGTTTATCATTCGAACGCGTTAGCAAACGCTACTCGAAAGCGCACACACTGTATAGATTCCTTCAACATGTTTCGTGCATGTTTGTTCCCTTAGTCATTCCATTTCCCTATCATATGCTTAGTTAGCTCTCTTTAATATCTATGTCTTTACTGTTATTGTTTATTTATATTTTCCGCATTTATTTATTCAATATGCTCATGAGATTGTGCGCTCGCTTTTATTATCAATGCCTTTATAGTTGTTATTAGTTACATTATTGCACATTATTGCTTAATACGTTCATGAATTATGTATCTTGCCTTCATTTATTTCATCTACGGTTATGGGTGTGCAAACTTGCATGTTGCTTAAATTATCTGGTACGTGTTGCATGAGATTTGGTTGCACTATTGCATAAATCATTTCATTACAAGTGGCATAAGTAAGGGACCATTTCGAACCCAACGGTTTGAGGTCTTCCCTTGCGAGGGGTGAGTGCGGCCTTAAATCATTTTCCCGGTTCACACCGGGTGGCGACTCCATTTTTAGTTCTCCGGTTTAGTTCCCCCGTGGGCTATTCCGTACTCCCAACCAGGCTGCGAGCCCGGGACAGCGTCGCCGATTTCTATGTCCTACACTAGTGTAATTGGACTAAATGGATTACCGCCTTTGTGGCTGGTTTTAAATGTTTAACATTATTAATTCCTGAGAAAGCATAACAGAAAATAATTTATATATTATAATAAGCAAGATTCATAGATATGAAATATTAAATGTGAATCCTCTAACCCCAACATTGTCTTTTATTCTATGTAAGTGATGAAACACAATATTCACACACTTAATAATTGATTTTATTTTTATTGGTAATTCTTTAGTTTGTTTATTGAGTCTTAAGCTTAATGCTTCTTGTTGTCTGATCACCAATAAAATTGATTTGGTAAACTTAAAATGAACTTGACGAAGGGATTTTAGGTTCCACCCTTAGATTCAATAGCCCATGATCTTCCTTGAGGATAAATAACCCTTTAATAGATTTCCTAGCAGGATAGACATATACCTGTCGGGCGGGGGTAGCCATAATTGGAACTTAATCTTAATGAACTTAAACTTAATCCATGTAATTTGGCTAACATAGACATATGGTTTAATTATATTACACTGGGTATGTGCAGCTACCATCGACATAGGCTTTTTCATAATTTCGTGTTTCAGGTTAGCAAACTAATTTATTACATATATATAAGGGAATCAATTCATCATTAGAATAATATTGTGTGGATTCAAAACCTTAGATCTTTGAGTCTTTTGTTATTTTCCTTAGTATTTTCTTTTGTGTCTTTAAGTATTTTATTTATCAAATCCACATTCAACCAACCAAAAGCAATCATTCTCTTCTCCCTATAATTAGATACCTGTAAATAAATAGTATCAACAATTAATAACAACAATACGAATTAAGTTCTCGTGGGATCGTTATTGTTATACTACTTGAATGATACGTGCGCTTGCATTATACGCGTGTGTTTACGCCGGTCAAGTTTTTGGCGCCGTTGTCGGGGACTTATTTTTCTTGAGTTATTAATTTTGAAGCTATCTAATTTACTTGTATCTAATTTTCTTTATTTTTATCTGTAATTTTTATTTCTTTCTTTTGTTTTCAGGTGGTTGAAAAATGGAACATTATTGGGAGATTGAGAGATCACGAGCTTTACTTGAAGAAGATACACCCCAATTCAGGGAGCAGCTGTCCAGTTTTCTGAGCCCTGTTGTACAACCCAACAATTATCATTGGATGTCACAACCAAGCAATACTACATTTCCTCATCAGAACACAATGGGGAGATCTGTGATATGCGATGGTAACCACCCGAGCGATAAATGCATATACATGTCAGAGTGACAGAATTATCGGAATCATTCAAGGTACGAAGAGCCAACATATTTCACAAAACCACATCTTCCATCTTATCCACCATCTACCTATGATTTTCATCAAGAACCAGAACCATCAGAGGAAGATCAGATGGTTGACATGCTCAAAGATTGGTTCAAGAAACCAGACGAAAAGTTAGATACAATGCTTGAAACATACCAGAATCAACTCGAAAGTATTCAGAGACAATCAACATCCATTCAGAGACTGACAGAACAAATGAGACAATTAACAGAAAATCAGAGCTACATACCTCAAGGAGCATTTTCAGATGACACTGACGAAGCTTTCGAGTACCAAACATTTCATGATGACACTTTAGCAGAGGAAGAGGCTGAGCACTATCAGGAACCAGAGGTATCAGTTCAAGAATCTGAACCGGCAAAGTCTCGATTTGAGTTTTATTATTCGGACTCTGACGAGGATGAAGAAGCAGAGTTATTTGTGCCAACTAGAATTGAGGATGGAACTCTGTATCCTCAAAATGAAGATCTTGGAGATTGCATTGCACTGATGTTTGAAGAAGATCTACCTGAACCATTCATTTCAGTCATATCAGAGGATGAAGACCTTAATTCAGACATATATTTACATCCTCAGATTAACACTTATGGAGCATGCATTTCACAGATGACATATGAAGAATTAAATGCAAAAATTCTAAAATATATCTGTGAAGAAAATGTGGAGACAGAAGCAGAGCAAATGGAGGAGCAAATGTCAAACCTTATTGAAGATCCATTGCATTCAAAAGAAACATCACTGTTTTGGGGAGTACAAATCAAAGATATCACCCAGAAGCTTGACAGAATGGAACTTCCATTCAAAGTCAAACACCATACGAGACCTCCTGATTTTCTTTCTTTCTTTTCAGGAACCATTGGAACAACGAAGATAAAAAAAAGGTGGCAAGAGCACTGAATGAGACAAAATTCTTTTTGCCCATTTACCGTTGGAAGAGACCCTTCAAAAGCAACGCACACGGGATTGTCTTTAATCGGACATCCAAAACGACGCTGAAACCTCATTGACAGATAGATTTCAGTCACGTCTGGCTAAAGATGAAAAATTTAGCGCTAGTAGGGAGGTAACCCATGCACTTTGTTGTAATTTTTTTCTTATATTTTGTGTATACATGTTGTAGAGTTTTTAATTCTGTGTGTTATTTTTGTAGGGAAAAGCACAAATGGAGCATTTTAAGACAGAAGGAATGGTGTTTGGAAATCACAAAGAAGAGAGCTAATTCATTTGTGATGGCTGAGTAAAGAATGAATTCTTGAGACACATCCTTATGAATTTATACTAAGCTAGTGGCGTATTGCGTATACAATTCTGTTGCCTTGAATTCAACTGTACATTTCCCTCTTCGACACATCCAGATATACATCCAAATAAAAGAGAGAAAATGGAAGCAACTTCACAGCAGCGAGTCAAGCGAATTTGTGTTTTCTGTGGATCCAACTATGGTAATAAACCAGAGTTCATTGAGGCTACAAAGGAATTAGGGAGAGTCATAGCATAATGAAATATGCACCTAGTATATGGCGGTGGCAATCTTGGATTGATGGGAAACATTTCAAAAGCCGTTCAGGAAGGTAGCGGTCACATTTTGGGAATCATTCCAAAAACTTTGGCGGACGAACATATAATCGGAAAAACAAATGGAGATGAACGTATTGTCTCATGGATGTCTGAATAACTCCTTGAAATGGTTAATACTGCTGATGCGTTTATTGCTTTACCAGGTGGGCTCGGAACGTTTGAAGAGATATTCACAGTCGCATCGTGTGCGCATTTGAACATTCATTAGAAGCCCATTAGATTACTCAACATTGAATATTTTTTCGATTTTCTGTTTGTATTTCTTGCGGAAGCCAAAAGACATGAGTTCGTCACAAAATCAGTACATGATATTTTCCTGACTACAACAAAGACCGAAGAATAAATTGACCAAACCATATCCTTTGAACCAAAAATCGACCTCATTCTTTCCAAGTTGAACTGGTCAGATAGCGATCGTGGTAAGAAGCGTAAATTGGACATAAATCTTAATCGGTAATTTTTCCTGTAGAATTTCAGCTAACCAGGTATTATCTTCTAAACTATTCTTCTATTGTTAAGACATTGGGGACAATGTCTCATTTAGGTTTGGGGGAGGGAATTAGTTGATTAATATCTTGTTTTTAGTTTGTGTGTTGTTTTTATTTTTAGTCCAAAATTTTTCGAAAAAAAAAATTGAAAAATTTTACAAAAATAAAAACTATTTTGTGTTTTTAATTTGATTAACGGGTGAAATTGATGAGAAATAGCTGTGTAAGGAGTTCTCACTCCTGATACGTATCTCAAACCTATTTTCGGAACTAGTTAAATTTTATTTATTTCTTTTTGAATTATTTAATTTGTAATCTCCATAAAACTGACTAAAATGGATCTTGAAATGCTCAGTTGGCAGGTATTATCAACATACATGGTAACATACGGACATGAGCTAAAATTGAAAAGTTTTTAATATTCAGTACTCTAGTTTAATTGGAGGAAGCATCTCAAAACGTGATGGAGTAAAAAAAAAACAAACAAACATCTGAGATCCGAGTTATTAAGTCTATAAGGGTGTTTTAACACCTAGTGCCCTAAAGCCACTGGTTTGGGAGTCACTGGCCCAAAGCTCGCTACATGGATCAAAGATATTGCAACAATATATATATATATCTGAAGTCTGAGTAATTAAGTCTGTAGGGGTGTCTTAACACCTGGTGCCCTAAAGCCAACTGGTTGGGAGCCACTGACTCAACACTCACTACATAGACGGAAGGTATTGTATATAAATAAAATCAAAATCAAAATCAAAGAAAAAATCAGAAAAATCAGAAAAATTATTACCTGGTGCCCTAAAGCCAACTGGTTTGGGAGCCACCGACCCAACACTCGCTACATAGACGAAAGGTATTGTACATAAATAAAATCAAAATCAAAATCAAAGAAAAAATCAGAAAAATCAGAAAAATTATTCCATTGCTGCAAAAGGTGTGAATTCTGATAAAACTTTATGACAAAAATATTACTCTCTTATCAACTACACTTATGACTGTTTTGGGCAAGAATGAGTTGTTTAATATTTTGTTGGTTGTGTATATGGAGAATGGTAAATATAATCGGAGAATTTACTTATTCGGTAATTTAGAATGAAACAAAACAACTACTAACTTGGAGTAGAAGTTTCACCTATTTAGTCACTAACTTCTTTATTCTCCTTTCTCTTGTCTTTTTGTTTTTGTGTGCATCAGTTTTACTATCTTTTTACTTTTGTAAAATATTTGTGGGTATCATTGCTGTAAACCCTCACGAGACTACAAATCGTCCACTAGGGACACCTAGAGGTTTAAAGGCTTGTTGCATACGGTAAATGCAACTGTGATCCCTACGAAAGTGGCTTAGTTAAATTTTATTTTAAAGAAGTTTATGTTATTTTATTTTGTGTTTTGCTCGAGGACTAGCAAAATGTTAGGTTTGGGGGTGTGATGAGTGGTAAATGTAGCACTATTTCCCACTCATTTAACCTAATATTTTGTATAGTTTCTCGGGTTTTATGAACGTTTTGATGTGTTTTATTGTTATTTTACAGTTAAATAAAGTTTGGGAAGCATTGGAAGCAATTTGGAGCCAAAATAGAGAAAAATGACGCAAAAGGGCATTTTGGTAATTTGGCACATCGCGACGTCTAACGTGCGCCGTATTCTGCTAACCTGCGCCTGGGACAAGTGTCAAAATCTGAGAAATTGACTTGCTAACAAGCGTCGTGCCACGTGTCATCATCACAAAAGATCTGCTAATGTGCGTCGTGCCACGTGTCACAATCCTATGGTGCCGACAATATGTGTGCCACGTGTCAGCTTCTTATTCTGCCGCATAAACCGCCTGACATGTGTCAGCCACGTGTTCGCCATGTGTCAGCCACGTCAGTATCCAACAGAGTCCAGGTGCCACATGTCGCCATGTCATCTACAACCAATCATCGTCTGCCACATGTCAGAATCTCAGTGGACCGAATCATAACACGTGCCACGTGTCAAAATTCTATTGTGCCGACAGAAACCGCGTGCCACATCAACAGTCAACAAGTCAAACCATGTGCCACGTCAGCAAGACAACATCCCACACGCATTTGACTAAATTAACACGGCCTCGCGTTGCGACGTAAGAAGGAATCACGCGTCGCGACGCGGGGCCGATCAGATGCCTATAAATTGAGGCCATTTACAGCTCATTTCTTTCGTGCTTTCCTTGTGATTTTTTCCCTGATTTCATAGGATAGCATCTATTTTGTAATTTATTAATAATATTTAAATTATGTATTTTTATTTTTAATTTTTATTACAGCTTTTTATTTATTTACTTTTATGTTTTGTAGTTAATTTTTCTGCTGGGGTAAAAGGTAAAACATTTAATATAATTATCTAGGTTAATCTTACTTAATTATAATATTTATATTATAATTTAACCGGATTAATTAATGGCAAACTTTATTACCGCCTATATGGTCGGTTTAAATATAAATTACTTTACCGTCTATATGGTTGGTCTTTATGTGACAGATAATTACCGCCTATATGGCTAATGTAATTGGACTAAATGGATTACCGCCTTTATGGCTGGTTTTAAATGTTTAACATTATTAATTCCTGAGAAAGCAGAACAGAAAATAATTTTTATATTATAATAAGTAAGATTCCTATATATGAAATATTAAATGTGAATCCTCTAACCCCAGCATTGTCTTTTATTCTAGGGAAGTGATGAAACACAATATTCACACACTTAATAATTGATTTTCTTTTTATGGGTAATTCTTTAGTTTGTTTATTGAGTCTTAAGCTTAATGCTTCTTGTTGTCTGATCACCAATAAGATTGATGTGGTAAACTTAAAATGAACTTGACGAAGGGATTTTAGGTTTCAGCCTTAGATTCAATAGCCCATGATCTTCCTTGAGGATAGATAACCCTTTAATAGATTTCCTAACAGGATAGACATATACATGTCGGGCGGAGGTAGCCATAATTGGTACTTAATCTTAATGAATCCAGGTAATTTGGTTAACATAGACATATGGTTTAATTGGATTACACTGGGTATGTGCAGCTACCATCGACATAGGCTTTTGTATAATTTCGTGTTTCAGGTTAGCAAACTAATTTATTACACATATATAAGGGAATCAATTCATCATTAGAATAATATTTTGTGGATTCACAACCTTAGATCTTTGAGTCTTTTTTTATTTTCCTTAGTATTTTCTTTTGTGTCTTTAAGTATTTTATTTATCAAAACCACATTCAACCAACCAAAAGCAATCATTCTCTTCTCCCTATAATTAGATACCTGTAAATAAATAGTATCAACAATTAATAACAACAATAGGAATTAAGTCCTTGTGGGATCGATATTTTTATACTACTTGAACAATACGTGCGCTTGCATTATACGCGTGTGTTTACGCCGGTCAATTAATCTGGATACCTGTGACGGAGGGATTATACGTATGCAGTGCCCTCGACCTGTATGATTCAGTGAGTTTATCCGTGTTCGTCATAATTTACGGGTGGGTGAATTATGGACACGAAATTTGATTTCGTGACGGATATGCCTGAATCTAGAGAGTCTCACTAATGAAATATACTCGTAGAGTACTAGGGCAACTGTTATGAATAATACTGATTATTTATAACTCTTTTAACGGTTAAACGAAAAATACATGCGATCGAGACCTGACAGTCATTTCCAAAATTAATGTGTGTTTTATTTAATACTTGATTTTATTAAATACACATTAATAAAATATCAAATTGTGATATTTGACTTATATCATTGATATATGTATTTGATTATTTAATTATATAAATGTTATATGATTAATATAATTAAATTAACATATATCTTATTACATGATTTAGTTGGGAAATGGCATGATGCCATTAGAACACATTTTAGTATGCTTTATTAATGGATAAATGTTATCTAAATATTTAGCTAAATGTGGACCAATTAAAATCAAACAAAATTTAAGTATTAGAAATTTTTTTTTTTGTTGGAAAAATCGGCAATGTTGAAAAATATAAAAATGGGGTTTGTCTTCATTTTGTCCAACACTTAGAAAATTTCAACAAAAAATTACAAAAGAGAGTTGAGAGCATTTGTTGAAGAAAGAAAAGAAAATCAAAGCAAAATTTGGATTTTATAAGTAATTTCACTTCTTGTTCTACATGAAAAAATTTTCAATTTTTCTTAGCTTCAATTGTGTTGTTAAGATCATGTCTCTACTCTTTTAGTTTGTAATTAAATTTGTTGGAAGCTTGTTGGATGAGTTCATGCATGTATAATTAATTTATTTGCTTATTAGTGTAATTAAGCTTAATAAATTAATAAGAAAATTAAAATTGACATTCTAGAGTTAATTAGTCATTCATAATTAACCTAGAATTGTTCTTGATTAATTTCATGATGGTGAGACTTGATTGGTGTGGTAATGGAAGATTAAAGTATTGAATTTTGTCAATTAATGTAAATTGCCCAATTTGAGTAATTTGTGAAATTAGGGTTCTTAACCCATTCAAAATTTGGGGATTTTCATATATATGATATAATTTTATGTATATTTGATGTATGTCAAATTTGGGATTGATTGGATTTGATCTTGATGTGTTTTGAACAAATTGGGCCAAATTGTAATTAATAAAAAATCTGGTCTATTTCTGTAATTCTGGAAATTTCTGGGCATTTTCAGAAATTCTGGAAAGTTTCTGATTTATGTTGCAAATTTTAAAAATTATGTTGGGATTGATTTGGAATCAATTAAATATATAATTGACATAATTAAGTACCAAAATAATTAATTTACAAAAGTTTGGGGTAATTTGGTAATTAAAAGAAATCTGATTTCTTGGGTTAAAATTTCATATTTTAAGTATTGGTTAATTAAATAAATAAGTTTATTTAATTGTTCCAAGAAAAAATTTTGAAATCGGAAAAATTCGTTTTCCGCGCTCCGCTGTGCAAACCCGTAATTCCTTATAAAACCCCAACAGGTATCATGTACATATTTACGATCTAGTAAATCCATGACCGTGGTATACTTCGGAAGCGAGTTATGAATGTTATTTAGAGATCGTAAATTCAAAAGTTGACTATACTATACCCTAGGAATTTGACGTTCTTATCTATATCCCCGGTATAATATTGATAGTCTGTGACAAATGGATTATACGTATGCAATGACCTCGACTTGCATTGTTTAAAGAGATTATCCGTGGTTGTCATAATTCATGAGTGGGTGAATTATGGACACGAAATTGGATTATGTGACGGATAAACCTAAACTTAGAGAGTCCCACAATATGAAGTGTACTCGTTGAGCACTTGGGCAACGCGTTATGAATAATATAGATTATTCATAATACTTCATCGAATTAAACGAGTTAATTCGAATCATTTAAACAATTAAACGAAAATACATGCATTAGGAGCATTTCGGTCAATTAATAATTAATTTGTGTTTATATTTGATAAAAGATTTGATTTGATCCATATTAATTAATTGTCAAATGAGACTTTAACACATGCCATTAATATATGTATTTGTCATTTAATGTAAATAAAAATACATATATAATAATAATCGCATTAGTTAATTATTTAGATGTTTAAATGTTAAATATCTAGATAATTAAATTATTTCAATATTACATAATTGTTATGCAATATGTTTGATTATTATTGGCTACATGTGACATTATTCTATTAAGCTTAAAGTTAACAAATTGGATTTGTTAATTTCAAGTTTATTATTATCATTTAATTAGATTAATTGACCAAATGACCACAAAGCCCTTATTCCCCCTAAGTCGGTTTGGCCTTAGTATTTAAAGTGAAAATTTTTGTTTTCTCTTTCATTACAACTGATTGGCCGAAACCCATCTCCATGAAAGCACCCGAAAATTTGTTTGAAGAAACATGGAAGAAAGTGAAGAAATTCAAGAAAAAGTTTAAGGAAACTAGGAGATTTGAAGGTAATCTTCATAAATCTTAAACTTAGAAAGCTTGTTTCTTGTTCTTGAGCATCTAGACAAGTTCTAGGGTTTCTTCCTTTCTTATATTTTGGGACTTTTTGATTTAGAGGATGGATTTGGAGGCTAAATGCATGTGTAAAGTTAAATTGAATGATATTAGTGCAATATTAGTTCAATTTTGTCATTTGATGACTTGTTGTCATTCTAGAGTGTTATGACCACTCTTGTAACTCCTAGAATTTTTCTTGAGTTCTTCATTTGTGGTGACTTTGGTTGGTGTAAGTATTAATATGATTAATGTTGAGAAAATTGGATTTAAAATATGAAAAATGATATTTCTAGTTACCAAATCAGATATGGAATTTCTGTGATTTTGGTGATGAAACGTATATTGTATAAATTTATTGGATGTGTTTTGGGCATTGGAACAATTGCCGGAAATTGTTTCGGAGTTGAAATATGTGAAAATGGCGAAAAATGGCTTTACCGGGTGAGTTTCGGGCTTACCGGGTGTCCGCTGTCCAAACAGTGAATTGGTCACTGTTTGGGCAGCCCATGAACTGCCCATGTACTATTGGGGCTGACCTGGGCAGCCCCCATGTGTATTAGTTGGTCGGTTCGGACAAAAAACGTATTTTATGCCACTTTGCGGAAAAACGTTTTTTGTAAAAGTTTCGCGATCTTTCTAACCTATTTATGTCGTTATTTGATATCGAATAAATATGTTTAGGTGAAATATTAATAAATTATTCATATTGGATATTGAATTATTCATATGCGTATAATTTAGATGTTTCTTAACTTTTCGGTTCTACGTTAACGGAGATTTAATGGTTAAGTTAAGTTATATTTTCCTAGGTAGAATTAAATTGTTGAGAAATTGTTCTAGATTTAATTCTGTATTTGATGTAGAGTAAAACACTCTTTAGAAATATCCCCGCTTAAATAAGGTATTAAAGTAACTAGTATTAGGAATACTTGTTTATTGGTCCGCCTTGTCAGTACGGATGCAATTGATTTCCTGATGTTGTAGCTGTATCGTGCCAAAGCTGTGCAGTTATGGCTTATGGTAGTTCATTTGTGCCGGTAGAACTTATATGATAAGAGATAAATTCAAGTGAAAATGGAAATCCTGAACGTGCCAAAGCTTTCAGGACTACATCGGTAGCTTGAGTTTGTCACTGACAAGTGAAGCCTTGATACGCCTCCTTGTGAACGTGCCAAAGCTGTCATAACAAGAAACGGTCAGGACCAAAATCAGGAGTCACAGTGAGTGTGATTGACAATGAGTTGTCTACCTGTGAATATACGTAGGCGAGAACGTGTCAAAGCTGTGAGTCGAAATATATTCATGAGGTCCACTTCTCACTATAGAATTCAATTTAATTATTGAATTTCCGTTTTCGTTGGGGATTACAGTATTATGTAAAGTAGTGGGAGGCACTGCTGGGTTAAAAATCCATAACTAAGGCAATGTGTAATATTATGAAAATTACCGCGTATGTTTCATTTATTCTATTGTGTATATAAAATTAAACTTCTAATCCATTGCATGTATATTATTTGTATATGTTTTCTGACCTGGCTTAAGGTTGCAATTTTCTAGAATAGGTTCTGGATATCACTAGACTTGAATATAATTAGATTAGTCTAAACCATCGGGAACTGGTGTTCTAATTTTCTTGAAAACTCAAGATGGTTAGTGACTTAGTTACTAAGTCACATTAGGTAATCTAAATAGATATCTGTTTTAGGATATAATTCTCTAGAGAGAATAGTTTCTTGTGCAGTAAGAATTGACATGAATTAGTTCATGTCTTGAGATTCTTGACTGGCATTAAGATAACCCCATTAGGTATTTGTTTATCTGATAATGACGTTTATTGGCTTTAAAGACCTTTAGAGGTAGTGTGTCTGACACAATTTACTAATCAATTATTTACAATTGTTGTGAATAGTTGAAGGCAAATTATAAAGCTAAATAAAAGAGATGTGTATAGTTGTGTGTAGAGAATATCGATTCTCACAATACGACAACTATAGGTATTGGATACCAGATCTCCCTTCTAGTTATTTAAAATATTGTTTAGTGATTGTTTTGATATTTGATATTAGAACTTACGACTATTTGATAGTTACTTGTTCTTTATAAATAATTATTTCATATTTTAATATGGCTAGTAGTGCCATTGATGAAGAGATAAATATGAAAAAAAAATATTCGGTTAACTAAATAACTTAGAACAGTGCTTTATGAGATTTTATCACATAAGCATTAGATGTTTATTCTGTATGGTAAAAGATGGTCTGATACGAGATCACACCATATATTATTATCCATTTAATGAATATTGTATTCAGGATGTGATTAAATCTCATTTAACCAATGATCGTCATTAGACCACAAATTTATTGAACTAATACATTGGATGTATGTAGTTTAATGAATTAGAAATTGCCTTGGATAGTTTTCTTTACTTCGTAACTTAGTTAATGAATTGTCATGAGTTAGTTACATGTTTATAAAAGAACACATATTGAACATCTTGAATGGTTTGGGAAATTTTAATATGTTTCTGATGAAACGCGGATAGAATATTTTGAATGGTTCAAAGATATTCGATTTAAAGTTTTGAAAACTGTATCTTTAAAATTCATCATGATTCTTTGAATTGTTCAAATATGTTTGACACAATCAAACATATGAATTTATGGCAATTAGTTCTAAGATTATTTAATGAATATGATTCATACTCAATATTATTCTTCTGCGATTCCATTGTGATAGAATTAATCAGTGGGAGAAATCGAATCCTATACGATTTGATTCGTTTGATATTGAGTGTTACCGAATTAGTTTCAATACTGTAACGACCGGTAGTTTTTACTATTGTATACAACTATACGGTTACGAAAGGGACGAAGGTATATAGAATAAATTTATATTGAGACTCATATATATACTAATGAGATGACTTTGCGGACAATCGGTAAATTTCTCGAAGTTCAGGGACAAGACTGTAAAGTGTTCCCTTTGGACAGCCCGTGGTATTTAGGGCGTAACGTTTTCATATAAACTCGGAATTTTATAAATTTTATATCGCCGAAAATCTGAGATCAAGATCTACGACTTTTGCGTTGAACAGTTTTCCAAATTCGGAACAGAAATAGGTCAAAAATGCAAGACAATAATTCGGATGAATAGTAATTTCGTACCCAAATAAAAAAAAATCTCAATATTTCTCCATTTTTCAACACTCTTCTACACTATTCTTCATTTCAAATGAAGCCACTATATAAAGAGTCACTATTCCCTATTTCACAAAATTTGGAGACAAAAATGAAAGATGAAGCCGTGAGAAGAAGAAAGAAAATGAGAAGAAGAGAAGAGAACAAGAAGAAAGAAAGAGAGAAGAGAAAGAGAGGAAGGAAAGAAGAAAGAAGGAAAGAAAGAAGAAGTAAGAAGGCTTGGCATCCTTGAAACCCTAGAAGAGGTGGAAGTCCACAAGAGAAAAGATAAGAAATCCATGACCCATTTTTTAAAAATGGTGAGTTTGATGATTTGACATTTGTATTGTGTTGTGAACATGAGTATGATGATGAATGTGTGATTCTTTTTGTTTTTGAGTTAATAGAAAGGTTAGTAAACCTCATTTGTTAAAATTGGGTGTAAATTGGTGAAGTGGATGAAGTGAATAAAGGTTAAATTGGTAATTAATTCATGGTTTAATGCATGTAGAATGGAGTGTAAGATGATGTATTGTATATTGGTTTTGGTTTGGAAGTGTTGTTATAGAATGGATTTTGATGGTTGGAGTTTGAATTGATCTATAGAAGTAAAAACAGAATTCTGTTTTTCCAGGTCGCGTCGCGACGCACATGAAGAAAATGGAAGCATGCCTTTGGACTCCACGCGTCGCGACATGCAAGTTTTGCGTCGCGACGCGATGCTCAAAATTTTCCAAAAACAGCTTTAAACCATCCCAGATCCACCTTAGCACGTTAGAGACTACCCTTGGGGTCTCGTATCAGTTCGTATACATATCTTACATCATCTTATGATTGTGACAAACCTCGTATATAAAACCTATTGAGGTATCATTAAGCTTAGTTAGATATCAAAGTTTATTTTACTATATATATATATATACTAATCAAGTTCCAGATCCTAGATTATCCTCAGGAATCACAACTCTCTTCGGTAATGGATCCAGTACCAACCAGATTCCAAAACAGTGAGTGGACTCTTTTTCTCAGAACTGATTTTATTTAACAGTTTTGAATTCAGACTTACTTTTTAAAAGCATGTAGGGCGTTAGACTGAATTTTATTACATTTTTTCTTTTTATATACATACAGTGATGATTTAGAAAGATTATGTTTTAGCATGAGTTTTGAGTACAAATATTTTCAAACATGATATTTATGTTTTTCGGGGCATGAGGGAAAAACTCACCCCAGTATGTAACTTGAGACGGTATGGAATTGACGGACAGATGACATGTGCACATGTAGAGGACTGAGGGGACGGCGATACGTAACGCCCTCAGATCCTAGAGCAATGCTAGGGGGACGGTAATATGTAACGCCCCTAGACCCTAGTTTCAGAGCTTCAGTGGTAGCATAGATCCGCACCCCCAGTTCTAATTTGTGACTTGGGGAACGGCGATACGTAACGCCCAAAGACCACCAGTTTCAGATACAGTATGGCATGCTTTGGGGGACGGCGATACGTAACGCCCCAAAGTCATGGATTTACACTGCTGGCTACAGTTAGGCATATGGGGGGACGACGATACGTAATGCCCTCATATGTCAAGGTTTTTCAGATACAGAGCAGCTCACAGTTTTCAGATTTTCAGTACACAGTTTTCAGAAATCAGATTTTAGAAAATAGTTTTCAAAAACCAGAGTTTCAAAAGCAGATCCAGAAATACAAGTTTTGAAAATAAGATTTCAAACGAAGTTTTCAGAAAAGAGTTTTTCCATAAAGTTATTTCTGAAACTTTGGATTTAGAACCAAATGCTTATTCTCAGTTTTTTAGTTTTTTGTCCACTCACTTAGATCGTTCAGCGATCTAACCCCCCATCCCAGTTTTCTGTGGTTGCAGGTAATCTCAGAGGACGAGCTTAGGAGGACGGATACTGATGCAGTCACTAGGGTTGGAGTCCACTAGTCCAAGTCAAGAGTACAAGTCCAGTTGAAAATAGTCAGAATCAAGTCAGAAGTCATGTATTAGTCTTGAGCAGTGTGAAAGTCGTTGTAACAAATGTTGTTAAGTTTGCAGTTTTAATTACTGAGTATGTATTTCATATTGATAAGGTTTGGGCAAGGGTCCCATGTTCAAGTTATAGTTGAGATAATGTAGTAGTAAAGTAGACAATTAGTATGTCAGAGGCTCAGGAGAATAGTACGGCCTATTCCCCGCCGGTAACATCTCCGGATCGGGGATGTTACAAAGATGGTATCAGAGCATGGTCTAGGGAGTCAATGACTGCAGTGGGCAGAGTGATGAGGTCTTTTATACATAGTATGTCTGTGATACTTGTATGCGGGACACTACCTCTCCAGTATCCGATCCTCAAGTACGTCCTCAAAGATCTATAGACAGGTTAGTGAGCCTTCGTAGACTAATCGAATAGAATTCTTTACAAAAATAATCATACTCTAGATCTAAGATTAGAAATCTTCTTGAAGATATTCGACCTATTACCAGAAGTGCAAACAAGCTACGAAACCATATGATAAGATTTTTAGAAAAGTACCCAAGGGAGTGAGAATATAAGTTATAAAGAAGAAAGAGAAGATGCATAAGAGCGTAAAATAACTAGAGACAGAGAAGTAAAGAGGCAGAAATAAATAGAAAAGTTTAAGGATATCCACCCATAAAAGTAGAAAAAGAGAGAGAAAGCTAGAAGAAGAGTAAGGAAAGGTATATGAATGCCTAGGTGATCAGAAGTAAGAAATAAAGAGATACAGAATCAGACTAGTACAGGAACCCATAATAGCCAATAGAATAGTAAAGCCCTAGCAAGTAACAGAATTTCCTAGTAGATGTAACATTCCATCCCTCATTAGAAAAGTGTCCTTCAAGCCATTTTAATAGCAACCAAGTGCTTCGTATAGATAGTAAGTTCCCCTAGTAGCAAGGAAAAAGCTAGCAAGATAACAAAAGTAGGAAATCAAGGTTAGACTTGAGAGTCCCAATGGATCGAGATGCCAAAGAGGACTTAGAGAATTCCAGATCCCCAAACCCATACCCAGATCCACAAGTAGGAAACATGAATGGTTAGTTACCTTGCCCCCAGCAATCTGATAGAGACAAGACCTCAAACTACCTAGTCTTCGAACCCTCCAATGGCACCGGATAAGGAAGTTGCCCTAATAGAGCCTACCTCATACCTACCTTACATTAGGAATAGACCCTACCAGGACACAGAGCACCAGAATAAAGATATCGAAGCCCGTCGATACATAAGATGTTTATCCTAGTCCCTACTAGCATATGCATAGATGACCATAAGAAACCTGATGAGAGTTCACATAGGATCTTGGCAGGTAGATCACCCGGAAAACGATTAAGGAAGTTTTGAGGTTATTAGGAAGGGACCTAGTGTAGCCCAGAGAACAAGACAAGTCAGCACAAGGTTTAATGCACTAGTAGAAGTCCACATGATAGACCAATACGGTAAAACCTAAGGATCGGCCCACCAGCCAGTAGAAAATCATGGTAGCATAAAAGAACAGACCCGTGAGGTTGGGGATATTTAGAAGTGATGAAGGTACTAGTATTGACCATAGAACAAGTGCTATAGTTGTGATTGGTGGCAAAAGCAAAGAGCAGAGATTTAAGAAATAGCCAGAAGAGTGAACCACCACTAGCCTCAGTAGCATGGCGTAGAGCCAAGGAATATGATATGGAGATAGCAGGAAGGAAATCGAAGTGGCAAGAATATTCTGTACGTACAGTGAAATAAGAAAAGAAGTTTGGAGATAATAAGATAAATGAAAACCTATGAGAAATCAATAAGGAGTAATGAATCTTAAGACATAGAGTAGTCGACCAGGTTCCCGCAGAACCAATGACGACCCTCCATTCCAGCAACCTCAGTTCTAGAAAGCATGTAAACACCTAACCAGATCGTTTTAAACCCTAAGTGTAAGGAAGAAATGCGTATATGTAGATCTTTAGAGAGTTCATGTACTCACCCCTCTATTTAGCACCTAGTAAAGAAGAGTAAGGGACGAAATAATTGAATTGAGAAGATGACAATGTCTTATATGAGAAGGAACAGTTGGAAGCACAGTAAGTTAAGCTGAATCTAAAAGTTATTTTAGAATTAGAACCCCATTTGAGGAGTGAAGGCCAAATGAGCGAAGGAACCAGAGAGAGATTGACTCCTAAAAGTGTAGCACATGACCATAAGAGTCTCATGGTATTGAGAAAGAAAGATTAAGTAAAGAGTGGCACATTAACTGAAGATTCAGGAAAAGATGTCCTAAGTAATTGAAGTTGATAGTGTTTTTAAGGAGAGTAAAGTTGTAAGGAGTTTAAGAGACTTGGATAAGAAAGAAACTTATACTGCAGAGTGAGTTTCTTGAGGAAAGATAGTAAAGAGAGTATAGTGGCACCCAGAGAGAGAAATGACAACCTTAGAAGTCTAAACAATAGAGGAAAGTGTAGACACGGCCACAGAGGTATGCGACGCTGTCCGAGCTCGCGGCCCGGTCAGGAGTCGGAAGTAGCCCGCGGGGGACTAAACCGGAGAATAAATAGAGTCGCCACCCAGTGTGAACTGGGAAATGATTTAAGGCCGCACTCACCCCTCGCAAGGGAATACCTCAAACCGCTAGGTTCGGAATGGTCCATTAATTATGCCAATTGTAATGAAAGGATTTATGCAATAATATAACCAAGTCTTATGCAACGCACGCAAGATAATTCAAATAAACATTAATAGAAGCAATGGAAGCATATTACATTAAAGAGAGATATTTAAGTACATAATTCGAAAGAAGTAACCAAAGATGCAAACATGCATAAAATATGATGAAGAAGGGTCTGTCCACTGTATGCGTGTTCGCGTAGCGTTCAGAAATGCGTTCGAACGGTATGAGATATGATGCATGATAAAACAGAATGCATGCATTCGAGTAGCATTCGGAAACATGTTCGAACATGACGAGATATCATATATGATAGGACAGAATATATGTGCATTCGAATAGCGTTCGGAAACACGTTCGAATGGGATGAGGCAGAATGCATGCGTTTGTGTAGCGTTCGGAAACACGTTCGAACAGGATTGGATATGATGCATGGAAAAATAGAATGCATGTGCGTTCGAGTAGCGTTCGGAAACACGTTCGAACGGGGTTGGATATGATGCATGGTAAGACAAAATGCATGTGCGTTCGAGTAGCGTTCGGAAACACGTTCGAACGGGGTGAGGCATAATGCATACATTCGTGTAGAGTTCGAGAACGCGTTCGAACGAATTTACCAAAGATGTATCTAAGATGACATAAACACGTGCGGGAATGTTGCTCGAGCGGTACGTGGAGTTGTATCCCAAGTACAGACCGCATTACCGTCCATTCGGATTCGGCTACGGAATTTATGTCTGGGTTTCCATCCGATATACCATGAGAGGCAACAATCAAGCATTAACACAACACAATCATTAACCCAATGTTGACATACATGAAATATGGTAACGCATATAACAATAAAGAACCGAAGAGATAAATACACGAAATAACATGTAAGATAAATAACACAAAATAAATGCGGAATAACAAAGCAAAAATAAACGTAAATTAAATACGAAATAATATAAGACTAATAATACGAAATAAACGCGGAATAATAAATATGTGACCAAAGAATTTGGCCGTTTTCAATTTAGGACTTCGCATACCCGGTTGGACGTATTCCACGCCCAACCAAGCATGCCGTTTCCAAGACGACAAAATAAAATATAACAAAGGGTGCCCTCAGGTCTTACCTTTTAAGTCACTTCTCGGGAGTGCGTTGGGACGTCACCGGAAGGGTTAACATTTCCGCTATTTTTCTGGTTCGCTGTTTTCTCTATTTTCACTCGTTGTATCACAGTTTTTCTGGTTCACTGTTTTCACTGTTGTTTTCTCTATTTTTACCCGTTGTTTTCTCTATTTCTGCTCGCTGTTTTCTCCATTTTCTTTTCTGTTTTTTTCTGCCGTTTTGATTTACTATTTTGAGGTATTTTATGGACTGTTTTGGGGGTTATTAGAGGCTAGTTTCACATGGATTAGGGCTGCGGTTTGAGTCTAATTTTATGACCGTTTGATCGGTGAAAGACTTGTTTCTGTTCACGTGTTGGCTAGGTTCTTAGTGGGTGATTCTTGGCTGGATATGGCTTATGTATATTGTTTATTCGGTGAGGATTTTGTTTTTTTTTTTTGTCGGTTTGGTTTCGTCCAGGTGGCTTCATTCCTCAAGTCCGGGGCTATTTTGGATTGTTGTCGGTTGAAGGCTATTCTTATTTGTTTGTGCGTGTAGGTCAATGGAGCTGCTGCTGATCTGGTTTGTTTTGTGCGTTGATGAGAGGGGTCATTTAGTTGCTTTGTGAGTTGGTCGCGGGTCTATTTGGTGTGGCAGTTTGGTTGCTGGAGTTCACGTCAAGGCTGCATGTTGTTTGGCTTTTGTGAAGTGCTATGGGTGTCAGTGTTTATGGCATGTGTGTTCATGAGTGTTTTTTTCATATGAGAAGTCTAAGGCCGAGAGAAGAGAGAGTTTTGGTTATTGGAGTGAGTGGTTTTTGTGGAGAGCTGTATGGTGGGTTTCGTTGTGTCGGTTGGGTGGTCCAAGAGAGAGGAGTTTGTGGCCTGTGTGTGAGTGAAATGTCGGTTGGAATGGGCTGCTTGTTCGTTGAGTGAGAGAGAGCCAAACGAAAATGAAAGGTGGCTGAAAGATCAAAGAGCTAGGTTTTTTTGTTTGTTCTTAGATCTTAGTCGGTGGAGGTTCAGAAGGCAAGAAAGAGGACGTGAGGGCTAGTCTAGAGTCATTAGGGTTTATTCGTTTTGCGTTGGTGAAGTTCTGTGAGTGTGTGTCATTTAGGGTTGCTGGCAGTGTGTGTTGATTTGGCTAAGGGTTTTCCTTTTGATTTTTTTGTGAATTCTCAACTGCCGTATATGTGTGAATATGGTGTGTGAGTGAGAGGAGGGGGAAGAGTAAGGGAGGCGTGAGTGTTTCTTTGATGGGAAGAAGAGAGAGGAATGAGACAGTGGTGAGAGGAAGAAGAAAGTGGCTTAGGGTTTCATTATCTTTTCTTTTTTTGTTGTGAATCATAGAATCCGTGAAGATGAAGAGTATGGTTTTTTGTTGTGCCGAGTTAGTGAGGGAGAAAGAGGCGTGAAATGTCCAGGGTTAGGGTTTGGTTTAAGGTAGGTTTTATAGTGGTGCATTAGGGTTAGGGTTATGTAATTGGGCTTTGGATGGGTACGTATGGGCTTTGGATGGGTGCGGGGGTTTTGGGCCAAGATTAATGTTTAA
The DNA here is from genome assembly GCA_019454045.1 of Zanthoxylum bungeanum. Taxonomy (NCBI): domain Eukaryota; kingdom Viridiplantae; phylum Streptophyta; class Magnoliopsida; order Sapindales; family Rutaceae; genus Zanthoxylum; species Zanthoxylum bungeanum. The sequence continues at coordinate 65,653 of SKCR01021781.1, read as the reverse complement.
AATAGGAATCGACTAAGCGAACCCGCGGCTAACTAGCAAATTTAAATTTGACGAGCTATTAATTTTAGATTTTTCCCTTCTGACATCCGTTTCCCGCGACTTCCGCAATTTATCGGGTAGTACCTCCATACAAGGCTCATCATTGGGCTTTATGTAAAAATACAGTGTCTACAGTCGCCCCCACTTTGATAGGGCTTGTGCAGTGTGTGACAGTGACAACCCTATCAAAGTTATGCATGCATTTTTTACTTACCTAGTTCGTCGGCTGTCGCACTTACATGCTGCTTTACGAGATGCTTCGAACTGAGTTGATCTGGTGGTGAGGTGCTGCGACCCCAATAGTTCATCCCTGCAAGATGCTGCGATCTCTAAGATTCATTACCGAACTGAGCTGATTTGATGTGGTTCATTCCCAAATCGTTACTGAGTTGAGTTGATGGCGAGGCGCTGCGACCTCTAGGTCTTGTTCCCGAACCACAGAGTGGGTTTTATTCCCAAATTGAGTTGAGGGTTTTATTCTCGAATTGATATGAGGGTCTTGTTCCCGACTTGAGATGAGGGTCTTGTTCCCGAATTGAGTTGAGGGTCTTGTTCCCGAATTGATATGAGGGTATTGTTCCCGAATTGAGATAAGGGTCTTGTTCCGGAATTGAGTTGAGGGTTTTGTTCCCGAATTGAGTTGAGGGTCTTGTTCCTGAATTGAGATGAGGGTCTTGTTCCCGAATTGAGATGAGGGTCTTATTCCCGAATTGAGTTGAGGGTCTTGTTCCCGATTTGAGTTGTGGGTATTGTTCCCGATTTGAGTTGTGGGTCTTGTTCCCGATTTGAGTTGTGGGTCTTGTTCCCGATTTGAGTTATGGGTCTTGTTCCTGATTTGAGTTGTGGGTCTTGTTCCCGAACTGAGTGTGGGTCTTGTTCCCGAAATGAGTTGAGGGTGTTGTTCCCAAATTGAGTTGAGGGTCTTGTTCCCTATTTGAGTTGTAGGTCTTGTTCCCGAATTGAGTTTCTCCTCTTAGCCACTTTTTTTCCCTTTTTTTTCTTCAAATCCTGCGAACACAAAACAAAAATTGCGTGTATATGACGTGTATGCATGGATGAATTTCCTAGTCCGATGGGTTAGGCCTCTCTTGCGCTATTTGGTGTCTTTCGCCTATAAATGTCTTTAGTTGCCCCATGGGCCTACTTACAATTTCCTTATGCCAGTTCTCTTCTGGCAATTACTCAGTTCTCTTTGGTCCTATGACTCAAGATCTCGTTATGTTCTTGATTCACGAGGTGGTAGACTGGTCACCCCCAGTCTTGGTTTAGCTTTCTGCTCTCCGCTTTTTGCATTAGGTCAAGCTGGACTACGTGATGTGGCATTCCGTATCAACATACCCAATTACAGGCTACGAAATAGTCCCAATAGTTATACATGTTATTGTCCTCAAAGAATGTCTAGTAATGAGACCAAAGAATCTTCAAAGCACTCAATGCAACTCAAATCCGAGTTTTTGAATAAATGATCTAAGCCAGACTTAAAGTGTGTGTATGCAAAGGTTCTTTTACAGCTTGATTCCTAGGTAAGCCAACTCAATGATTTCTTTTAAAAATTAGGATCGATGGGTCAAACCAACCTAGATGTCTCAATTATGCCATGTAGTTGCTTTTCTGTGCTCAATGTTGTATGGTTTTCTTTCTCTTTTGTCTCTTTTTTTTTCTTTTCGTTTTGAACTTCTCTTTTTTTTCTTTTTTTTCAACACACCTACCCTTTAAGGTAGCATTTCTCCTCATGGTGGTCCTAATACTCGCCCATGGGTAGCTTCACGCTTATCGGTTATAGGTGGTTCAATTCTTTGTCTTTAGAGACTTTTCTTTTATTTTCAACCATACCACACATCATAACACAATCAAATCAGGATAGACATATAGGCGAACGGTCATTCACCGATCTACAAATTTTCAACTAGGCACATTGTCGACTACTCAGGTTTTCACTGCTAAAAACCTATAATTAAGTGCTTACGAGTCTAACATAGATCAATTACTCAAAGCATCAGATAAAAGCACATCAAGAATTTATCGTTTCTAAGATTTCACCCTAAAGCAAACCATTTCATCATTGGAATTATGTCTAACTATTAAGGACTAAGAACAAATTTTTTTTTTGCCCATAATGGTCTTTCTATCCTTGCTGTAAGGTTTTCTGTTTCTCGGTTTCCTTTTCCCCGATATCCATGTTTGCTAAACTCCTCTTGACAAGTCTTTTTTTTCTAACCCAACGGATATTTATGATGGCTTTTAAGACACATGGGTTAACATGATGCGTGTATGCATGAGATGCAAGTAGTTATCAAAACAACATATATTCTTCCGACCTTATATCTCCCACACTCGTGGTAAGTCTATTTGTGTCCTAGGTATGGCTTATTTTATGCACCAATGTGGGGTACACAAAATCGTTCTCTCCTATGCTACAGGGTGAACCTTGGCCGCTTCTGTCCCTTTCCATCGGTAACAGACAAAGACCGCCCTTTTACAACATGGACTAAGCCTATTATGGGATCATACCATTGTCTAGAAACGATGAATTGGGAGTATAGATAAAGGCTCCCGCCGACGAAGGGTTGCCCACAACTAGGTCTCCCCACTCAAGGGTTCGAGAGACCAAGTGAGAGCACCTTTTTTATACCTTAAAGTACGTGCCAACGAGTGATGATACCATATAAAGATCCACAGCTTCGAGCGAAAATGACTTCACGATACATGATGCCATCAAGGTAAGAAAGGGTATGCAAAATATATGAGACAAGGTTAACTAAAGTAAAAATCAAAAACATTACAAGACATTATTTCGGGGCCGATTCTCTATCCCCAGTGGAGTCGCCAGACTGTAGACACGGCCACAAAGGTGTGCGACGCTGTCCGGGCTCGCGGCCCGGTCAAGAGTACGGAGTAGCCCGCGGGGGACTAAACCAGAGAATAAATGGAGTCGCCACCCAGTGTGAACTGGGAAATGATTTAAGGCCACACACACCCCTCGCAAGGGAAGACCTCAAACCATTGGGTTCGGAACGGTCCCTTACTTATGCCAATTGTAATGAAAGGATTTAAGCAATAATATAACCAAGTCTTATGCAACGCATGTAAGATAATTCAAATAAACACATGAATTCGTATACCCATAAACATTAATAGAAGTAATGGAAGCATATTACATTAAAGAGAGATATTTAAGTACATAATGCGAAAGAAATAACCAAAGATGTAGACATGCATAAAATATGATGAAGAATGGTCTGTCTATTGTATGCGTGTTCTCGTAGCGTTCGGAAATGCCTTCGAACGGTATGAGATATGATGCATGATAAAATAGAATGTATGCGTTCGAGTAGCGTTCGGAAACACGTTCGAACGGGATGGGATATCATATATGATAGTACAGAATGCATGTGCGTTCCAATAGCGTTCGGAAACACGTTCGAACGGGATGAGGCAGAATGGACGCGTTCGTGTAGCATTTGGAAACGTGTTCGAACGGGATTGGATATGATGCATGGCAAGACAGAATGCATGTGCGTTCGAGTATCATTCGGAAACACGTTCGAACGGGGTTGGATATGATGCATGGCAAGACAGAATGCATGTGCGTTTGAGTAGCGTTCGGAAACGCGTTCGAACGGGGTGAGGCATAATGCATACGTTCGTGTAGCGTTCGAGAACGCGTTCGAATAAGGTTACCAAAGCGGTATCTAAAATGACATAAACACGTCCGTGAATGTTGCTCGAGCGGTACTTGGAGTTGTATCCCAAGTACAGACCGCACTACCATCCATTCGGATTCAGCTACAGAATTGATGTCTGGGTTTCCATCCGATATACCATGAGAGGCAACAATCAAGCATTAACACAACGCAATCATTAACCCAATGTTGACATACATGAAATATGATAACACATATAACAATAAATAACCGAAGAGATAAATACGCGAAATAACAAGGAAGATAAATAACACAAAATAAATGCGGAATAATAAAGCAACAATAAACGTAAATTAAATGCGAAATAATAAAAGACTAATAATACGAAATAAACACGAAATAATAAATATGTGACCAAAGAATTTGGCCGTGTTCAATGTAGAACTTCGCATACCCGGTTGGACGTATTCCACGCCCAACCAAGCATGCCGTTTCCAGGACGACAAAATAAAATATAACAAAGGGTGCCCTCAGGTCTTACCTTTTAAGTCGCTTCTCTGGAGTGCGTTGGGATGTCGCCAAAAGGGTTAACATTTCCGCTATTTTTTCTGGTTCGTTGTTTTCACTCGCTATTTTCTCTATTTTCACTCGTTGTTTCGCTATTTTTCTGGTTCGCTATTTTCACTGCTGTTTTCTCTGTTTTTACCCACTGTTTTTTCTATTTCTACTCACTATTTTCTCTGTTTATGCTCGCTATTTTCTACGTTTTCTTTGCTATTTTTTTATGCGGTTTAGACTTACTATTTTGAGGAATTTTAGGGACTGTTTCGGGGGTTATTAGAGGCTGGTTTCACATGGATTATGGCTGCGGTTTGAGTCTAATTTTGTGACCGTTTGATCGGTGAAAGACTTGTTTCTGTTCACGTGTTGGCTAGGTTCTTAGTGGGCGATTCTTTGTTGGATATGGTTTATTCGGTGTGGATTTTGTTTTTTCTTGTCGGTTTGGTTTCATCCAGGTGGCTTTATGCCTCAAGTCCAGGGCTATTTTGGATTGTTGTCGGTTGAAGGCTATTCTTGTTTGTTTGTGCGTGTCGGTCAATGGAGCGGCTGCTGATCTGGTTTGTTTTGTGCGTTGATGAGAGGTGTCATTTAGTTGCTTTATGTGTTGGCCGCAGGTCTCTTTGGTGGAGCAGTTTGGTTGCTGGAGTTCACGTCAAGGCTACATGTTGTTTGACTTTTGTGAAGTTCTATGGGTGTCAATGTTTATGGCCTGTGTGTTCATGAGTGTTTTTTTTCATATGAGAAGTCTAAGACCGATAGAAGATAGAGTTCTGGTTATTGTCGTGAGTGGTTTTGTGGAGAGCTGCATGGTGGGTTCTTTGTGTCGGTTGAGTGGTCCAAGAGAGAGGAGTTCGTGGACTGTGTGTGAGTGAAGTGTCGGTTGGAATGGGCTGCTTGTTTGTTGAGTGAGAGAGAGCCAAATGAAAACAAAAGGTGGCTGAAAGATCAAAGAGCTAGGTTTTTTTGTTTGTTCTTAGATCTTAGTTGATGGAGGTTCAGAAGGCAAGAGAGAGGATGTGATTGCTAGTCGAGAGTCATTAGGGTTTATTCATTTTGCGTTGGTGAAGTTCCGTGAGTGTGTGTCATGTACGATTGCTGGCAGTGTGTGTCGATTTGGCTAAGGGTTTTCCTTTTGATTTTTTTGTGAATTCTCAACTGACGTGTATGTGTGAATATGGTGTGTGAGTGAGAGGAGGGGGAAGAGTAAGGGAGGCGTGAATGTTTCTTTGATGGGAAGAAGAGAGAGGAAGGAGACAGTGGCGAGAGGAAGAAGAAAGTGGCTTAGGGTTTCATTATCGTTTCATTTCTTTGACTTGAATCAGAGAATCCGTGAAGATGGAGAGTAAGGTTTTTTGTTGTGCCGAGTTAGTGAGGGAGAAGGAGGCGTGAAGTGTCCAGGGTTAAGGTTTGGTTTAAGTTATGTTTTCTAGTGGTGCATTAGGGTTAGGGTTATGTAATTGGGCTTTGGATGGGTGCGTATGGGCTTTGAATGGTGCGGGGGTTTTGGGCCAAGATTAATGTTTAAAATAGGAATCGACTAAGCGAACCCACGGCTAACTAGTGAATTTAAATTTGACGAGCTATAAATTTTAGATTTTTCCCTTCCGACGTCCGTTTCACGTGACTTCTGCAACTTATCGGGTAGTGCCTCCATACGAGGCTCATCATTGGGCTTTATACAAAAATGCAGTGTCTACAGTAAGATGAAAGGGTACAGAGGCAGTACGAGGAAGTTTTTAGAGAGCATGTCCTTAGAAGAACTTCGTAGAAGAGGCAGTGGTTCGATAGTCGGATGTAATCAGAAGTAAAAGTTGGAAGAGACAACCAGACAGTTTTAGCAGTAGTACCCTAGTGTGGGATATGATACCAGACGTGTATACACGAGAGTTCTAGGCTTACAGTTCAGTCGTATGTGCAACTAGGCCACCATAACCAGAAAGGTTATAGAAGAAGGTCTCACCCTCCCAACCCTCGATAGACAACATCATCAGAGGTGGATCCTGATGATTGCCTTAAGATATTCCCAGAAATGAGTTAAGGTATAGTGGAAGAAGATTTTCGGACTTAGTATGAGGCCAGAGTAAAAGTGCGAGACAACCCCAAGTTAAAGAATCAGAAAAGTTGTATAAACGGAATGGTACAGAGATGAGGCAGTCAAGTGACGACTGAGATACAAAGGAACCAGTGTTAGACATAATAATGTATAGGTAAAGAAAAAGATAACCTTCGGATAAGGAACCAGACATATAAACTGCAAGAGTTCTTAGTATAGCATAAGACAAAGCAGAAGGCAAGAATAGTGCAAAGGAAAAAGTTTAGAAGTAGAGTTGTGGAGGTATAATGACGGTAGTAGAAGAATACCTAGTAAGTAAAGATAAATTGGGTAACTATAAGGTTTCATAGTATCAGAATGCAACCAAAGATCCCTTACGAGTTAGTTCACATGAGTCATATAAGTACCCAACCCTAGTCTAAGTTGACCAAACCACTACGGGTTTGGGATGGCTTCAGCCACGGGTATGGGTGGTTTAGTAGATGTATCAAATAGTACAGAAACGAAGAGATAAGTTACTGCAAAATTGCAGTTAGTATAGCAGGAGAATCTCCAAGACAGGGTATAATTGCATAAAAAATTGAGCGATGACCCTTAATAGCACTAACCTTTGGAATAGCAAATCAGTAAAGAACATTATAACCAGGTTTGCAGTAGCGATGAAAGTAAGGTATGAAAAATAATATAAGCAGAATTATACACACTGTAAGCTTCCAGTGAAGCCATTGGATAAGTGATAATAGTAAGCAAGAACTACATAAAGAGTCTGACCCTGCATCACAAGGGTTTAAGTAATACAGATAAGCAGAGGTAAGAGAATTGTAGCGAAGAACTAGTAAGAAGCATAGCATATGTATGTATACCTTTCAGAGTCAAGCCAAAGTAAAGGAACCCAGTTGCAAGAAGCACGAATACCTATAGAGATTAAAGGTCCGCCAGTAAAGGTGCAAAAGCCTAGCCCTATAGTTATACAATAGGAGAAAGGGCATTGATTTCTCGATCGAAAGACTCATAGATATATCTCTCGTAATGGATATAAGAAGTCTAAATAGTCAAGAAATAGAAAGAGTGGACGTAAACCACAACCCTAGTATCGTTTAGAACTGATAACTCAAGCTGTAATGAACTAGAGTAAGCAGAGTATAATGAAAGATCTAGGAATGAAGCTTCTTTGGTGCATCATAAGAACTTTAGCATGGCCGTAGTATAAGTAACCAGCAGGAGTTAATAAGCACAAGGTATGAACAAAAGCCAAGATAATAGAGAGATTAAGGCAAACATAAGTTAGTTCGCAGAAGGATAAGAGTCATAGCAGATGGAACAAGATAGCTCTGAGTATAAGGCAGTTCAGCTTATGGGATAGGAAGAGAGCCTGTGAACCCTCTGATCTATGGCACGGTCTCAAGTTTAGAAAGGATTCGATGACGAATCCTATTTGAGGAGGGGAGAGTTTGTAATGACCGGTAGTTTTTACTACTGTATACAACTGTACTATTACGAAAGGGACGAATGTACATAGAATAAAATTATATTGAGACTCATATATATACTCATGAGATTACTTTGGGGACAATCGGTAAATTTCTCGAAGTCCCGGGACAAGACTGTACAGTGTTCCCTTTGGATAGCCCATGGTATTTAGGGCGTAACGTTTTCATATGAACTCAGAATTTTTTGAATTTTATATCATCGAAAATCTGAGAGCGAGATCTACGACTTTCGCGTTGAACATTGTTTCATATTCGGACCAGAAATAGGTCAAAAACGCAAGACAATAATTTGGATGAATAGTAATTTCGGACCCAAATAAAAAAAATCTCAATATTTCTCCATTATTCTACACTCTTCTACACTATTCTTTATTTCAAATTACCCGACTATATAAAGAGTCACTATTCCCTATTTCACAAAATTTGGAGACAAAAATGAAAGATGAAGCCGTGAGAAGAAGAAAGAAAATGAGAAGAAGAGAAGAGAATAAGAAGAAGAAAGAAAGAGAGAAGAGAAAGAGAGGAAGGAATGAAGAAAGAAGGAAAGAAATAAGAAGTAAGAAGGCTTGGCATCCTTGAAACCTTAGAAGAGGTGGAAGTCCACAAGAGAAAAGGTAAGAAATCATTGACCCATTTTTTTTTTTAAATGGTGAGTTTGATGATTTGACATTTGTATTGTGTTGTGGACATGAGTATGATGATGAATGTGTGATTCTTTTTGTTTTTGAGTCAATAGAAAGGTTGGTAAACCTCATTTGTTAAAATTGGGTGTAAATTGGTGAAGTGGATGAAGTGAAATAAATGTTAAATTGTTAATGAATTGATGGTTTAATGCATATAGAATGGAGTGTAAGATGTTGTATTGTATGTTGGTTTTGGTTTGGAAGTGTTGTTATAGAATGGATTTTGATGGTGGGAATTTGAATGAATCTAGAGAAGTAAAAACATAATTCTATTTTTCCAGGTCGCGTCGCGACGTTGAAGAGCAGCGCATCACGATGCGCATGAAGAAAAAGGAAGCATGCCTTTGGACTCCGCGCGTCGCGACGCCTAAGTTTTGCGTCGCGATGTGATGCTCAAAATTTTTCAAAAACAGCTTTAAACCACCCCAGTTCCACCCTAGCGTGTTAGAGACCACCCTTGGGGTCTCGTATCAGTTCGTATATATATCTTACATCATCATATGATTGTGACAAGCCTCGTATGTAAAACCTATTGACATATCATTAAGTTTAGTTAGATATAAAAGTTTATTTTACTATATATATATATATATATAGACTAATCAAGTTCCCGATCCTATATTATCCTCAGGAATCACAACTCTCTTCGGTAATGGATCCAGTACCAGCCAGATTCCAAAACAGTGAGTGGACTATTTTTCTCAGAACTAATTTTATTTAACAGTTTTGAATTCAGACTTACTTTTTAAAAGCATGTAGGGCGTTAGACTGAATTTTATTACATATTCTTTTTTATATACGTACAGTGATGATTTAGAAAGATTATGTTTTAACATGAGTTTTGAGTATAAATATTTTCAAACATGAGATTTATGTTTTTCGGGCATGAGGGAAAAACTCACCCCAGTATGTAACTTGAGACAGTATGGAATTGATGGACAGAGGACATGTGCACATGTAGAGGACTGAGGGGACGGCGATACGTAACACCTTCAGATACTAGAGTAGGGCTAGGGGGACGGCGATACGTAACGCCCATATACCCTAGTTTCAGAGCTTCAGTGGTAGCATAGATCCGCTCCCCGAGTTCTAGTTTATGGCTTGGGGGACGGCGATACGTAACGCCCCAAGGCCACCAGTTTCAGAGACAGCAGTGGCATGCTTTGGGGGACGACGATACGTAATGCCCCAAAGTCATGGATTTGCACTGCTGGCTACAATTAGGCATATGGGGGGACGACGATACATAACGCCCTCATACGTCAAGGTTTTTCAGATACAATGCAGCTCACAGTTTTCAGATTTTCAGTACACAGTTTTCAGAAATTAGATTTTAGAAAATAGTTTTCAAAAACTAGAGTTTCAAAAGCAGATCTAGAAAGACAAGTTTTGAAAATGAGATTTCAGACGAAGTTTTCAGAAAAGAGTTTTTCCAAAAAGTTATTTCTGAAACTTTGGATTTAGAACTAAATGCTTATACTCAGTTTTTCAGTTTTGCGTCCACTCACTTAGATCGTTCAGCGATCTAATCCTCCACTCCCAGTTTTCTGTTGTTGCAAAAAATCTCAGAGGACGAGCTCAGGAGGACGGATACTGATGCAGTCACTAGTGTTGGAGTCCACCAGTCCAAGTCAAAGAGTACAAGTGCAGTTGAAAATAGTCAGAATCAAGTCAGAAGTCATGTATTAGTCTTGAGCAGTGTGAAAGTTGTTGTAACAAATGTTGTTAAGTTTGCAGTTTTAATTATTGAGTATGTATTTCATATTGATAAGGTTTGGGCAAGGGTCTCATGTTCAAGTTATAGTTGAGATAAGATAGTAGTAAAGTATACAGTTAGTATGTCAGAGGCTCAGGGGAATAGTACGACCTATTCCCCGCCCGTAACATCTCCGGATCGGGGATGTTACAAATACTCTTGGGGTATGCTCCAACAACAATAATTCATCCTTTTAATTAATGTTCCATTAGTTTCTACAATTATATATATGATATGTATAAGTAGAAAATTCGAATCTTGAAAACTTTGAGATTTGAATCTTTCTTTTGTATAATGATTATATAATTGAAAACTACCTGCGCCTCGGAGGTACAAGCAAAAGTTTATAATTTATTATATTTAATATAATATTGTATTTTATTTGATAGAATATCTTTTATTACTTAGTGTGTAACATCAGATGTTGACCATTGTAGAAAAGACTTGACTTATTGAAGTTAAATGTGAGAGTGATAAACTATAAATGGAACCACGTAATTAATAAGATGAAAAGACCCTTAGACAGTTTCCATAGAAGTCCAATAGGATGTTAGAATCATTTGTGAAGTATTTGATACTTAATGGTTCTACTGTTTTCTTATCGACGAAAATTATGCTATAACTTATAGTGGGAGCGATATTTGATATCGATTTTGGAAGTTAGCATTAAACCATAGATCTAAGATTGTTCATAGCTTACTACGATCAAGTTTTGAACTTGATTAAGCTTTCGTTATGAATCATTCATAAAATGTACGAATGATTTGCACAGCAAAAGCAAAGTGAGCTTATTAAATGTTTGACCTTTATAGTATGACAGTGAGAAATGTTATACTCATCAATCTATTGTAGATTTTGAGGAAACTTTTCTCTAGTCCCCATGATTGAACAATTATAGATCTATTGGTTAATGTTGATATTAAACTATGTATTTTAGCTAGGAATACAAAGTGGAGCTCCTGAATGGTTTCTTCGAATAAAAGATCCGTTGTGATTTCTTTGTTTGAAGAGTTCATTCTAGAATGGCCTTGGAGTTTGTATTATGCTAAGATCACAGTTTGATATACAAGCTTATAGAGCCTATTGTAGACTTAGATGAGCTTTCCGAAAATCTGTGTTTTCTAATTTTGATATTAGTCAGATTGTCTGATTTTATCAAAGCAAAGAAAATACATATTTGATAGTATGGTAAGTGGAAGCGTACAATTTCATCTAATGTTATATATCCTAACGAAATTATCATTATTAATGTAATAATGAGATGTTTATAAGTTAAAAGGTTTACCTAAGTCTTCTTTTCTCCGTGAAAGCAGTGAGAGTAGTCTTTGTTATATTTGATATAAAGTTTTATATATGATATAAAACTAAGAGACTTGTGAGATACTCCCATTAGTCGTGCATTAGATATGATCTAATAAAGGACACAGCAAAACTATCTATGTGACAGTTAGTATAACTGTTTGACAGTTAGTGTGTCTCTTGTATATAGTATTCATCTTTCATAAATGATGGTTCTTTTTTCGAAAGAGAAATTGATTAGAATGTCTAGTCATTTATGCATAATAGGATGATGACATAATGAATATTATATTGTGTGTGATTAAAAATATCAATTTAATCGTAATTGTTACGAACTATTTTGATATGTTATAGACCATAGGATGTGTCTTGAAACATGTTCTTTGTTATCTTGGAGATATTAAGAACGAGTTTCTTATACATAGAGAATATAGTCTGTAACCATTAGGGTCAGATTAGTTTTGAGTCTAATTGTAACGTTAGATAGTATATGTCATATAGAGTCAGAAAAGATGCAGTGGGAGTGTCACAGTTGATTCTACTGTATTAGTGGAATTAGTTGTAACTTATGAAGTATTGACTTATGAAGTTACATAGTGACCTTATAAGTTTTGATATTAGGGTTGTGTTTGCGGTTGTCTCATAGTATTTGGATTTGATCTCTAAATACATAAGACAACTCAGTAGCTGTAGCATAATATTGATGTCGCATCTGAGTCATATTGATGTATATAACTTAGGTTATACAATATGTGAATGATGCTGGCTAAAGGGAACGATTGGGTTTTTTAGACAAACTCAATATGTTATAGCAGACTCACTTGTTGTCGCCTACCTCTTGAGTGCTAGGTCAGCTCTTGAGGACCATGCGTACGTAATATATATTTAGATGTGTATATGATACTGTGGATTGGCTTAGAGAAAGTGAGAGAAATTGTTAGGGTTGGTGCTCGGAGTGCCAATCTATATCGTATTTATGTCCGATTCATGAATACGAATAATTTCATTTTCCATAATATTACTTATTTATGGTAATACTTCTTGCTTTTATATATATATTCGATCTAATTACAATTAGATTGAAACTAAATATGATTTAGTGATATGTATATATTAGACAAAGTCCTGATAATATATTATGTAGTGCCCAGTTACAAAGTAGTTTGTAATTGACATTGAGAAGTGTCACTACTCGAAGTATATTATCAAATAAAGTTCCTGGTTAAGATTTACTAACACGGGTCGGTTAGTAAAATCTGATGAGACCAGTACATATCGTATATCAAGACTTGGTCCGATGGTTTATCCCAATGAACCATGAGTCTTGGGAGACTCATATAGATGTGTAGGTGTTTATTTGATAAACACTGAACAACTCACCGAAGATTTCCTAATAGATGATACACCAACATCAATAGGAATCTTCTCGAGTCGAGTAGAATAGTGGTCATTCGACTTGAGATACCACTGTGGATATATGAGATATCTAGCACACTTTGATGGTAGCCATATCACCGATCTATTTAGATCAGACCTCTACTTGTTTGTTGGGTGTGGACTGATGCTCATGATATCCTGTGAGTATCAGATAGAATCTGTCAGTCCTGTGTACATGGCATATGTATCATGTACGTATTTCCGATCTAGTAAATCCATGGTCGTAGTATACTTCAGAAGCGAGTTCCGAGTGTTATTTAGAGATCGTAAATTTAAAAGTCGACTATATTATACCTTAGGGATTTGACGTTCTTATCTATATCCCCGGTATAATATTGATTGCCTGTGACAGAGAGATTATACGTATGCAATGACCTCGACTTGCATAGTTTAGCGAGATTATCTGTGGTCGTCATAATTCATAAGTGGGTGAATTATGGACACAAAATTGGATTCTGTGACGGATAAACCTAAACTTAGAGTCCCACAATATGAAGTGTTCTCGTTGAGCACTTGGAAAACACGTTAAGAATAATATAGATTATTCATAATACTTCACTTAATTAAATGATTTAATTCGAGTCGTTTAAAGGGTTAAACGAAAATACATGCACTATGGGCATTTCGGTCAATTAATAATTAATGTGTATTTATATTTGATACAAGATTTAATTTGATACATATTAATTAATTGTCAAATGAGACTTTAGCACATGCCATTAATATATGTATTTGTTATTAATGTAAATAAAAATACATAAATAATAATCCCATTAATTAATTATTTAGATGTTTAAATGTTAATTATCTAGATAATTAAATTATTTCAATATTACATAATTGTTATGCAATATGTTTGATTATTATTGGCTATATGTGGCGTGATTCTATTAAGCTTAAAGTTTACAAATTGGATTTGTTAATTTAAAGCTTATTATTATTATTTAATTAGATTAATTGACCAAATGACCAAAATGCCCTTATTCCCCCCCAAGTCGGTTTGGCCTTAGTATTTAAAGTGAATTTTTTTTTTTCGCTTTCATTACAACTCTTTGGCCGAAACCCATCTCCATGACAGCACCCAAAATTTGTTTGAAGAAGAAACAAGGAAAAAAGTGAAGAAATTCAAGAAAAAGTTTAAGAAAATTAGGAGATTTGGAGGTAATCTTCATAACTCGTAAACTTAGAAAGCTTGTTTCTTATTCTTGAGCGTCCAGAAAGTTCTAGGGTTTCTTCCTTTCTTATATTTTGGGGCTTATTGATTTGGAGGCTAAATGCATGTGTGAAGTTAAATTGAATGATGTTAGTGCAATATTAGTTCAATTTTGTCATTTGATGACTTGTTTCCATTCTAGAGTGTTATGACCAATCTTGTAACTCCTAGAATTGTTCTTGAGTTCTTCATTTGTGGTGACTTTGGTTGGTGTAAGTATTAATATGATTAATGTTGAGAATTTTGATTTAAAGCATGAAAAATGATATTTTTTGTTACCAAATCAGATCTGGAATTTCTGTGATTTTGGTGATGAAAAGTATGTTGTATAAATATATTGGATTTGTTTTGGGCTTTGGAACAATTTCCGGAAATTGTTTCGGAGTTGAAATATGTGAAAATGACGAAAAACAGCGTTACCGGGTGAGTTTCGGGCTTACCGGGTGTCCGTTGTCCAAACAGTGAATTGGTCACTGTTTGGGCAGCCCATGAACTACCCAAGTACTATTATGGCTGGCCTGGGTAGCCCCCATGTTGTTAGGGTTGGTGCTCGGAGTGCCAATATGGATCGTATTTATGTCTGATTCATGAATACGAACAATGCATTTTCCATAATATTACTTATTTAATGGTAGCACCTCTTGTCTTTTATATACATATTCGATCTAATCACGATTAGATATCTAATTATGATTAGGTTGAAACTAAATCTGGTTTAGTGATACGTGTATATTAGACAAATACCCTAGGATTTACAACGTAGTTCGCAGTTACAATGTAGTTTGTAATTGACATTAGGAAGCGTCACTATAAGTTGTATATCTTTAAATAAAGTTCCTGGTCAAGATTTACTAACATGGGTCGGTTAGTAAAATCCACTGAGACCAGTACATATCATATATCGTGACTTGGTCCGATGGTTTATCCCAATGAACCATGAGTCTCGGGAGACTCGTATAGACATGTAGGTGTTTATTTGATAAACACTGAATGACTCACTAAAGATTTCCTAATAGACAACGTCAATAGGAATCTTCTCGAGTTGAGCGAGCATAGTGATCCTTCGACTTGAGATACCACAGTGGATATATGAGTTATCCTCCACACGTTGATGGCAGTCACGTCACCGATCTATTTATATCAGACCTTCACATGTTCGTTGGGTGTGGACTGATGCTTATGATATCCAGTGCGTATCAAGATAGAATCCGTCAGTCCTGTATACAGGGCATAGGTATCATGCACGTGTTTGCGATCTAGTAAATCCAAGACCGTGGTATAACTTCGGAAATAAGTTCCGGGTGTTATTTATAGATCGTAAATTTGAAAGTCGACTATATTATAATATAAGGATTTGACGTTCTTATCTATATCCCAGGTATAAAATAGATAGCCTGTGACGAAGGGATTATACGTATGCAATGACCTCGACTTGCATAGTTCAGCGAGATTATCCGTGGTCGTCATAATTCATTAGTGGGTGAATTATGGACACGAAAATGGATTTCGTGACGGATAAACCTAAACTTAGAGAGTCCCACAATATGAAGTGTACTCGTTGAGCACTTGGGCAACGCGTTATGAATAATACATATTATTCATAATACTTCACCAGATTAAATGAGTTAATTCGGATCGTTTAAACGGTTAAACGAAAACACATGCATAAAGGCATTTTTGGTCAATCGTAATTATTGTGTATTTGTATTTGATACATAATTTGATTAGATACATATTAATTATTTGTCAAATGAGACTTTGACACATTCCATTAATATATGTATTTGTTATTTAATGTAAATAAAAATACATATATTATAATAATTATATTTATTAATTATTTTGATATTTAAATGTTAAATATTTGAATAGTTAAATAATATTCATATTACATAAATGTTATGCAATATGTTTAATTATTATTGATACATGTGGCATGTTTTAATTAAGCTTAAGTGTGCAAATTTGATTTGTCAAACTTAAAGCTTATCTTATCTTGTTTTTAATTTAATGAAATTAAAATACAAAAATGACCATTTTGCCCCTTGGTAAGTCGATCATCATGTTTTAAAAAGGGAAAATTTTCTTTTCTTCCTTAATGGCCTCCATGGCCGAATACATCTTCCTTAAAAAGGCTCTCAAATATTTCTTGATGATTCAAGATGGAGAATGAAGAAAATCAAGAAAAAAAAAGCTAAGGAATTAGAGGATTAAAGGTAATTCTACAAATCCCTAAGCTTAGAAAATATGTTTATTGTTTCTTGATGATCTAGTGAGATCCTAGGGTTTCTTCTTTTCTATAAATTTGGGGTTTTTTGGTTTGGAGGATGAATTGGAAGGCTTTGTGCATGTGTGAAGTTGTTTTAGATGATATTATTGTAATATTTATTCAATTTGATCATTTGATGATATGTTATCATTCTATAGTGTTATGACCACTCTTGTAATGCCTAGAATTATTCTTGGGTGGTTCATGTGTGGTGACTTTGGTTGGTGTTAAAATTAATTAGATTAATGTTGAAAAATTGGATTTTAAGCATTAAAAATTGATATTTTTTACTTCTGGATCAGATCTCGAAATACTGTGTATTTGGTGATGAAAAATATGTCATATGAATGTATTGGATGTGTTTTGGGTGTTGGAACAATTGCCGGAAACTGTTTCATAGTTGAAATATGTGAAAATGGCGAAAAACAACTTTACCGGGTGACTTTTGAGCCAACCAGATAACGGCTGTCCAAACAGTGAATTTGTCATTGTTCGGGCAGCCCATGAACTGCCCTAATACTATTGGGGCTGACCTGGGCAGCCCTCATATGTATTGGGTGGTCGGTTTGGTTAAAAACGTGTTTTATGCTATTTTGCGGAAAAAACAGTTTCGTAAAAGTTTCGCGATGTTTCTTAACTATTTATGTTGTTATTTGATATCGAATAAATATGTTTAGGTGAAATATGAATGAATTATTCATATATGATATTGAGTAATTTATTCGGTAATTTTAAAAGTTTTAAAATTACGATTTCGCCCGAACAGCGCTTCCGCCGCGCTCTATGCCCAAAACCCCAACAAAAATGGTATCAGAGTAGGTTTGATCCTTTATCCATTACATTTATCATGCTTGATTTATGATATATAATCCAATTTTGATGTTTGCACATGCATGTAATTTAGATATTTCTTGACTTTTCGGTTCTACGCCAACGGGAAACGTAACGAAAATTAATAGTTAAGTTAAGTTATGTTTTCTGAGGTAGAATTGACCTGTTTAGAAGTTGATCTAGATTAATTTCTGCATTTGATATAGAGCAAAGCCTTCTTGAGGAATATCCCCGCTTAAATAAGACAATAAAGTGACATGTATTGGATGCATGTTTCTTGGTCCGTCTTGTCAATACGGTTTATGGGTATCTTTCTATGGCTGCATCCGAGATCGTGCCAAAGCAGTGAGGGTGTAGTTGATAGAATTTTATCCATGCCGAATGTATATTTGATACTAGACAAATTCAAGTGAAAGTGGAAATCCTGAACGTGCCAAAGCTGCCAGGACTACATCGGTAGCTTGAGTTTGTCATTGGCAAGTGAAGCCTTGATACACCTCCTTGTGAACGTGCCAAAGCTGTCATAATGAGAAACGGTCAGGACCAAAATCAAGAGTCATAGTGAGTGTGATTGACAATGAGTTGTCTACCTAATGAATATACGTAGGCGAGATCGTGCGAAAGCTATGAGTCAAGATATATTCATGGGATCCTACTCTTACTATATTCATGGGATCCTACTCTTACTATGAAATTCGATTTATTATTGAATTCATGTTCTCCGTTGGGGATTGCGGTATTACGTAAAGTAGTGAGACACTGCTGGGTTAAAAATCCATAACTAAATCAGTGTGTAATTTTATGGAAATTGCTGCTTTTGTTTTCCTTTATTCTATATTTTTAATAGAATTATACTTCTAATCCACTGCATGCATATTTTTTGAATATGTTTTCTGACGTCTCTTATGGTTGCGTATTTCTAGAATTGATTCTAGAATGTTATTAGACTTATATATTGTTATATTAGTCTAAACCATCAGGAACTGTTGTTCCGATTTTCTTAAAAATCAAGATGGTTAGTGACTTAGTTACTAAGTCACGATAAGTAATCTAAATAGATATATGTTTTAGGTATAATTGTCTAGAGAGAATAGTTTCTTGTGCAGTAAGAATTGACACGAATCAGTTCATGTCTCGAGATTCTTGACTGGCATTAAGAAAACTCCATTAGTTATTTTTGTTTATCTTATAATGACGTTTCTTGGATTTAGTGACTTTTATAAGTCACGTGTTTGACACAGTTTGCTAATCAATTATTTGCAATTGTTGTGAATAATTGAAGGCAAATTATAAGCTGAAGAAATGAGATGTGTATAGTTGTTTTTATAGAGAATATCGATTCTCACAATACGACAACTGTAGGTATTGGATACCAGATCTCCTATCTAGTTATTTAAAATAATGTTTAATGATTCTTTTGATATTTGATATCAGAACTTGCGACTATTGGATAGTTACTTATTCTTTATAAACAGTTGTTACATATTTTTATATGACTAGTAGTGTCATTGAAAAGAAGATAAACATTGAGAAAAATATTCGGTTAACTAAATAACTTAGAATAGTGCTTTATTAGATTTTATCATATAAATATTAAATGCTTATTCTGTATGGTAAATGATGGTCTGATACAAGATCACACCATATATCCTTATCCATTTAATGAATATTGTATTCAGGATGTGATTAAATCTCATTTAACCAATGATCGTCATTGGATAACAGATTTATTAAACTAATACTTTGGAAGTATGTAGTTTAATGAATTGTAAATTTCCATTGATAGTTTTCTTTACTTCGTAACTTAGTTAATGAACTGTCATGACTTAGTTACATGTTTCTAAAAAGAATATATATTGAACGTCTTGAATGGTTCGAGAACTTTCAATATGTTTCTGATGAAACACTGATAGAATATTTTGACTAGTTCAAAGTTATTCTATTTAAAGTGTTGAAAATTATATCTTTAAAATTCATTATGAGTCTTTGAATTATTCAAGGATGTTTGATATGATCAAACATATGAATTTATGGCAATTAGTTCTAAAGTTATTTAATGAATTTGATTTTTACTCAATATGATTCTTCTACGATTCCATCGTGATGGAATTGGTCAGTGAGAGAAATCGAATCTTATATGATATGATTCGTTTGATATTGAGTCTTACCGAATTAGTTTCAATACTTTTGGGGATACGCTCCAGTAACACTAATTCATCCTTTTAATTAAGGTTCCATTAGTTTCTACAGTTACGTATATGATATGTATAAGTAGAAAATTCGAATCTTGAAAAGTTTGAGATTTGAATCTTTCTTTTAAATAATGGTTATATAATTGAAAACACTTGCGCCTCAGAGGTACAAGTAAAAGTTATCATTTATTCTATTTAATAGAATATTGTATTCTTTTGATAGAATATATTTTCTAGGATCCCGAGTAATAAAATTATTTTATTACTTGGTGTGTAACATCAGATGTTAACAATTGAATAAAAGACTTGACTTATTGAAGTCAAATGTGAGAGTGATAAACTATAAATGGAACTACATTATTAATAAGATGAAAAAGACCCATAGAAACCTTCATATGAGTTTAATAGGATGTCAGAATCATTTACAAAAGTATTTGATACTTAATGGTTCTGTTGTTTTCTTATTGAAGAAAATCATCATATAACTTATAGTGGGAGCGATATTTGATATCGATTTCGGAAGTTTGCATTGAACCATAGATCTAAAATTGTTTTTAGCTTGCTACGATCAAGTTTTGAACTTGATTAAGCTTCCGTTATGAATCGTTCATAAAATGTGCAAATTGTTTGCGCAACAAAAGTAAAGTGAGCTTGTTAAAGGTTTGACCTTTATAGTATAACAGTGAGAAACATTATTCTCAGTGATCTATTGTAGATTCTGAGAAAACTTGTCTCAAGTCGCACTAATTGAACAATTAAGGATCTTTTGGTTAATATTGATATTAAACTATGTATTTTGGCCAAAGAATGCAAAGTGGCGTTCCTGAATGGTTTCTTCGAATGAGAAATCCGTTGTGGTTTCTTTGTTTGAATAGTTCATTCTAGAATGGCCCTAGAGTTTGTATTCTGCTAAGATCAAAGTTTGATATACTAGCTTATAGAGCCTATTGCAGACTCAAATAAGCTTTCTCCAAATTTGTGTTCTCTAATTTTGATACAGTCAGATTGTCTGATTTTATCAAAGCATAGAGAATACATATTTGATAGAAGGGTCAGTGGGAGCGTATAAATTTCTTTCTAGTGTTATGAATCCTAATGACATTGTCATTATTAATGTAATAGTGAAATGTTTGTGAAGTAAAAGGTTTACCTAAGTCTTCTTTTTTCCGTGATAACAGTGGGATTAGTCTCTGTTATATTTGATATAAAGTTATATATATGATATAAAACAAGAGACTTGTGAGATACTCCCATTAGGCGTGCATTAGATATGATCTAATAAAGGACACATCAAGACTATCCGTGTGACAGTTAGTATAATTGTTTGACAGTTAGTGTCTCTTGTATATAGTATTTATCTTTCTTAAATGATAATTCATTTGTCGAAAGAGAAATTAATTAGAATGTCTAATTAATCTTATGCATTATAGGATGATGGCTTAATGAATACTATATTATGTACGATTAAAGATATCAATTTAATTGTAATTGTTACGAATTATTTTGATATGTTGTAGACCATAGGATGTGTCTTGAAACATGTTCTTTGTTATCTTTGAGATATTAAGAACGAGTTTCTTATTCATGGAGAATATAGTCTGCAACCATTAGGATCAAATTAGTTTTGAGTCTAATTATGACATTAGATGGTCTATGTCATATAAACTCAGAAAATATGCAGTGGGAGTATCACGATTGATTCTACTGTATTAGTGGAATTTGTTGTAACTTATGAAGTATTGACTTATGAAGTTGCGTAATGGCCTTATAGATTAGAAGTTTTGATATTAGTATTGTGTTTACGGTTGTCTACATAGTATTTTGGATTTGATCTCTAAATACATAGACAGCTTAATAGTTGTATCATAATATTGATGTCGCATCTGAGTCATATTGATGTATAACTTAGGTTATACAATATATGAATGATGCTGACTAAGGAAAACAATTGGGTTTGTTGGACAGACTCAATTTGTTAAAGTGGGCTTACTTGTTGTTGCCTACCTCTTGAGTTCTAGGTGAGTTCTTGAGGGCCATGAGTATGTGATACACATTGAGATGTGTATATGATACCGAGGATTGACACTAGATCGAGTGGGAGAAATTGTTAGGGTTGATGCTCAGAGTGCCAATCCGGATCATATTTATGTCTGATTCATGAATACGAACAATGCCTTTTTCCATAATATTATTTATTTAATGGAAGCACCTCTTGTCTTTTATATACATATTCGATCTAATCACGATTAGATATCTAATTTTGATTAGATTGAAACTAAATCTGTTTTAGTGATACATGTATATTAGACAAAAACCCTAGGATTTACAACGTAGTGTGCAGTTACAACGTAGTTTGTAATTGACATTGGGAAGCGTCACTATAAGTTGTATATCTTTAAATAAATTTTCTGGTCAAGATTTACTAACACGGGTCGGTTAGTAAAATCAGCTGAGACCAGTACATGTCGTATATCATGACTTGGTCCGATGGTTTATCCCAATGAACCATGAGTCTCAGGAGACTCGTATAGATATGTAGGTGTTTATTTGATAAACACTGAACGACTCACTGAAGATTTCAAAATAGATGGTACACCAACGTCAATAGGAATCTTCTCGAGTTGAGCGAGCATATTGATCCATCGTCTTGAGATACCATAGTGGATATATGAGTTATCCTCCACACTTTGATGGCAGTCACGTCACCGATCTATTAGATCAGACCTCCGCATGTTCGTTAGGTGTAGATTGATGCTCATGATATCCAATGCGTATCAAGATAGAATTCGTCAGTCCTGTGTACATGGCATAGGTATCATGCACGTGTTTCTGATATAGTAAATTCATGGTCGTGGTATAACTTCATAAATAAGTTCCGAGTGTTATTTAGAGATCGTAAATTTGAAAGTATACTATATTATACTATAAGGATTTGACGTTATTAGCTATATCACATGTATAATATGGATAGCCTGTGACGGAGGGATTATATGTATGCAATGACCTCGACTTGCATAGTTTAGCGAGATTATCTGTGGTCGTCATAATTCATGAGTGGGTGAATTATGGATACGAAATTGGATTTCGTGAGGGATAAACCAAAACTTAGAGAGTCCCACAATATGAAGTGTACTTGTTGAGCACTTGGACAACGCGTTATGAATAATACAGATTATTCATAATACTTCATCGAATTAAATGAGTTAATTCGGATCGTTTAAACGGTTAAACGAAAACACATCCATAAGGGCATTTTTGGTCAATCGTAATTAATGTGTATTTATATTTGATACATAATTTGATTATATACACATTAATTATTTGTCAAATGAGACTTTGATACATGCCATTAATAAATATATTTGTTATTTAATGTAAATAAAAATACATATATTATAATAATTATATTAATTATTTATTTAGATATTTAAATGTTAAATATTTGAATAGTTAAATAATATTCATATTACTTAAATGTTATGCAATACGTTTAATTATTATTGATACATGTGGCATGTTTTAATTAAGCTTAAGTGTGCAAATTTGATTTGTCAAACTTAAAACTTATCTTATCTTGTTTTTAATTTAATGAAATTAAAATACAAAAATGACCATTTTGCCCCTTGGTAAGTCGGTCATCATGTTTTAAAAAGGGAAAATTTTCTTTTCTTCTTTAATGGTCTCCATGGCCGAATACATCTTCCTTAAAAAGGCTCTCAAATATTTCTTAATGATTCAAGATGAAGAATGAAGAAAATCAAGGAGCTAAGGAATTAGAGGATTAAAGGTAATTCTACAAATCCCGAAGCTTAGAAAATATATTTCTTGTTTCTTGATGATCTAGTGAGATCCTAGGGTTTCTTCTTTTCTATAAATTTGGGGGTTTTTTGGTTTGGAGGATGAATTGGAAGGCTTTGTGCATGTATGAAGTTGTTTTGGATGATATTATTGTAATATTTATTCAATTTGATCATTTGATGATATGTTGACATTCTAGAGTGTTATGACCACTCTTTTAATGCCTAGAATTGTTCTTGGGTGGTTCATTTGTGGTGACTTTGGGTGGTGTTAAGATTAATTAGATTAATGTTGGAAAATTGGATTTTAAGCATGAAATTTTGATATTTTTTGCTTCTTGATCAGATCTGGAAATATTGTGTATTTGATGATGAAAAATATATCATATGAATGTATTGGATGTGTTTTGGGTGTTGGAAAAATTGCCGGAAACTTTTTCGGAGTTGAAATATGCGAAAACGGTGAAAAACAACGTTACCGGGTGACTTTTGAGCCAACTGGGTAACGACTGCCCAAACAGTGAATTTTTTTCACTGTTCGGGCAGCCCATGAACTGCCCTAATACTATTGGGGCTGACATGGGCAGCCCTCATGTGTATTGGGTGGTCGGTTCGGTTAAAAACACGTTTTATGTCATTTTACGGAAAAACGTTTTCGTAAAAGTTTCGCGATGTTTCTTAACTATTTATGTCATTATTTGATATCAAATAAATATGTTTAGGTGAAATATGGATGAATTATTCATATTGGATATTGAATAATTTATTCGGTAATTTAAAAAGTTTTAAAATTATGATTTCGCCCAAACAGCGCTTCCGCCGAGCTCTTTGCCCAAAACCCTAACACATGTGTATTGGTTGGTCGGTTCGGAAAAAAATGCGTTTTATGCCACTTTACGGAAAAATATTTGTCGTAAAAGTTTTGCGATATTTCTAACCTATTTATGTCGATATTGATATCGAATAAATATGTTTAGGTGAAATATGAATGAATTATTCACATTGGATATTGAATAATTTATTTGGTAACTTTAAGAGTTTTAAAGTTATGATTCCGCCCGAACCGCGAACTTCCGCTGCCCCCGCGCTAAAATTCCAACACGGAGATCATCGCAGCCCCACTCCATGACACAACCCGTAGAACGATTGGAATCTCATGTCGATTACATTGCTCAACTGCTTCAACAAATGGCACACCATCAGAGATCAAGTGATGATTAGATTCCGGCCTATCCAGAGGACAACAGCGAAGATGACGACGAGGTTAAGGCTTGACTAAACCACGGTACCATTGTTCCTTTATTCTTATTTTATTTTCTAACGCATTAGGGACAATTCTAGGTTTAGGTTTGGGGTGAGGTTGTTTATTTTTATTTGTTTTCTCCGTTATTCTTTCTTTCCTGCATGTTTTCTTTTCTTGAATGTTTTGCGTATTTTTAACTTTTTGCATGCTTTTCAAAAATGCCAAAAAAAAATTGTCTAATGTTGAGATTGTTTGTCTTAGTAAAAAGTTCTAGGAAATGATAAATGCTAATTTCACTTTCATCCTATATTTTGAGCATAATATCTAAGTTAGACTCATGTGCACTAAAAAATAGTTCTGTAGCAGTTAGATAATAAGGAATTGACAAAGTGACTAGTTGAAATAATTGGTGGATGATGAATGACCGTTTGTCTGAATATCTGTTTCTGTCTACATTTATTTATGATATTAGGTATATAAAAAAATTATGAATAAAAACTGACCAAGCTCTTACTTAGTAACGGGCGTCTTGCTTGGCCAACAGTGACTGTTCGCGTCAAATGGTACGTCTTGAGTTAATTAATAAATAGGCTTCTACTTAGTAACTGGACATCTTACCTCAGTAAGCAGTGATTGTTCGCGTCAAATGTTAAAGCTTCAAAAAATTCATACCTCACTTTACGCATATAGTAGCAGACAAAATAATTTTTAGATAATCAGGTTGGTTTGACCCATCAACTACTGAGAATTGAGACAAACTCGCCTAGTTAATAACTTAGAATCGAATCTGTTTGCAGAATTATTCACACACACACTTAGAGTCTGATTTAGATACTTTGTTCAAAGGAATGTATTTTAGTTGTAGTATGTATTTTGAAAGTTCCTTTAACTTTGTTGCTAGACATTCTCTGAGGACATTGAGTATATATAGCTATTATTTTCGTTTATTTTATTTCTTTCTTTTTGATTTTTTTTTATGTGTGATTGCATGTGCATGATTGACGTTTGTAGGTATCGTCGATATAAGCCCTCACAAGACTGTTGGGGTCATATCAGGGAGGCGCAGCGGAATGAGCGCGGTTCGGGCGAAATCGTAGTTTAAAATTTTTAAACTTACGAATAAGTTATTCAATATCCAATATTGATAATTCATTCATATTTCACCTAAACATATTTATTTGATATCATATAACGACATAAATAATATAGAATCGCAAAACTTTTGCGAAAATATTTTTCTGCAAAATTACATAAAACATGTTTCCGGCCGAACCGACAGACCAATGTACATGGGGACTGCCCATATCAGCCCTAAAAAAATTTGGACAGTTCGTGGACTGTCCGAACAGTGCCCAGTTCAATGTTTTCATTTTTCGTCGTTTTCGCGTATTTTCACTTTGAAACAATTTCCGATAAATATTTTTCTTGGGAAATTAAAATAAACCAATTTATTCTAATTAATCAATAAATAAAAACTGAATTTTTATCTGAAAAATCAGATTCATCATTAATTACCATGAGACCCCTAAATTTTACATTTTGACCATTTTGGTCATTAAATTTTCAAATACATATTTAAGTGATTCCAAATCAATCCCAAAATGATTTATACATGTCTATTACATGAAAATACAATTTACAACAAAAAGTTCAAATTTTTTGAAATTGTCGAACAGCCCCAATAATTTCCACGATTTGCAATTTGGTCCTTTTTAGTTCAAAACATGTCAAGATCAAATCCAATCAATCCCAAATTTAATATACATCAAATTTAATCACATATATGAAAAGCCCAAAATTTGGAAAGGGTTATGAACCCTAATTTTACAATTTCTTCAAATTGATAAAATACACCAAATTAAACAAATTCAATACTTTAATCAATCCAATACCACACCAATCAAGTCTCACCATCATGGAACAACTCAAGAACAATTCTAGGGTATTTATGAATGGCTAAGAAACTCTAGAATGACAACTTTATTCACCAATTAATTAAATAAGCTTAATTACTCCTAATTAGCTTATTAATTAATCATACATGCTAAACACCTTCAAAAACGTTTCCAACACATTTAATTACAAACTAAAAGAGTAGAGACATCAATTTAGCAACACGAATTGAAGTTTAGATTAATAGAAATAATTTCCATGTAGAAGAAAGTGTGAAAATACTTACAGAAATCCAACTTTTGGCCTTTGTTTTCTTTCTTTTCTTCCACCTTTTCTCTCAACTTTCTTTGTAAAATATTTGTGAAGCTTGTCTAACTTAGGAAAAATGAAAACAAAAAAACTTTTGAATTTCATTACCCTTGCCCGAAATTTGCAAATAAAAATATCATGATATTTTTAATTTTTTGTGTTTCATTTCCATTGGTCCAAGTTTACATAATAAATCTAACACTTATCTTATATTAAAGTAAACTTACAAGTGAGCTAATGGTATCATGCCATTTCCAAGCATAAATCATGTAATAGATATTTTGTTATTTAATTAATTTAATTATTTAACATTTAAATAATTAAATACAAATATCCAAATATATGTATTATATTTACTTTAAATATTGAAATAAATATATATAAATGATATATGTCAAATATCATAATTTGATATTTTATTAATGTGTTTAACAAAATCAAGTATTAAATATAAATACACATTAATTCGGAAATGACTGTTAGATCCCGATTGTATGTATTTTTCGTTTAACCATTAAATGAGTTATAAATAATCAGTATTATTCATAACAATTTCCCTAGTGCTCTACGAGTATATTACATTAGTGAGACTCTCGAGATTCAGGCATATCCGTCACAAAATCTAATTTCGTATCCATAATTTACCCACCCGTAAATTATGACGACCACGGATAAACTCGCTGAATCATATAGGTCGAGGTTATTGTATACATATAATCCCTCTGTCACAGGTATCCGGATTATTCCAGAGATATAGATATAAATGCCAAATCTCTATAGGTATAATCGTGTCGACGTATCTATTAACAATCTTCTAAATAATACTCGGAACTTACTTCTGAAGAATACCACGGCCATTGATTTAACAGATTGTTAATCATATAATGAATACCTATGCCCTGTACATATGACTGACGGATCCTATCTTGATACACACAGGATATCATGAGCATGAGTCCACACCCAACGAATAGGCGGAGGTCTGATCTAAATAGATCAGTGACGTGACTATCATTTAAGTAGGGAGGATAACTCATATATCTACAGTGGTATCTCAAGTCAAAGAATCATTATGCTACTCAACCCAAGAAGATTCCTACTAACGTTGGTGTACCATCTACTTAAGTATCGAAACTTGGTCATCTCTCTCCCTTGGATTTGGCTTGGCTGAATTCTTCACAAACCAAGAAAGAATTGTTGCAATTTTTTCTTAGAGCTAGCACTCACAAGGAATCATATAAGGTGATAGGGAAACCTTTCCCATTGAGCTTGGAATCAAGATCAAAGCTTGGAGCTTGGACTTCACCATTCAAAAGGAAGCTTGGAGACTTTCAAGGGAGCAAAAGTTTTGTTCTACAAACATCCAACATCCGATCAAAGTGAGTATTTTCCGCTACTTTACTTTGCGTATTCACATGATTTCTTGCTTAATTTGATCTTGGTTTGACCTAGAAAACCCAACAATGGTATCAAGCCATAATTGAGCATGAAATTGAATTTAGGGTTCTTAAACTTTAATTTGGGATTTTGTGATTTGAGCATGATTTCTTCAAATTGATTGGTTGAGTATGCTTAGATTATGATAACTAAGAGTTATGCATGATGAATTTGGAGAAAAATTAATTATATTAATTTTCTCCTAATTGCTTACCTTGGCCGAATGCAATATGAACCTTAAAGTCATGATGATTTTGAATTTTAGACAATTGGATGTGTTTAAAATGCATGGGATATATTAGTTTGTGATTTAATTGGATTGAAATCAAAATTGATATAAAAAGTCCCTAATTGCCATGAACTTATGGAAGCATGAATGAATTGATTTTGTTTCAATTTGTGTTGGACATAAATTGATTAGTTAAACCATGATTAATTAGTGTAATTGGTGTTTTGGAAATATTAATTTAACTAATTAATTATGGCTATTACACTTTAATTAATTAAATTGTGAAATTTGGAATATTAAAATTTAATTAATTGGGCTTAATTTGGAATTGGGCTAATAATGTTGTATTTGGGCTTAATGGGCTTGATTGGGCCAAGTTTGGTTTAGGATAATTGGTTGGACCCAATTGGGCCTAAAACTATTTCCATAAAGTCCAAATATGATAATTTGGCCTTTATAATTTAATTGGGCCTAATGGGCCAAAATTAATCTTATGGCAAAGGGTGATTCCTTATTGGGCTTTGGTTGCCAAAGTCCATGCCTTATGAATTAATTAAAAGCCCATTGGACTTTAATTAAATTGACATTGGATGTTAATTGGGCTTTGAGACCCGTTAAGATTAGATTTAGAATCTAAGTCGCAAAGACTCATTAATAAATTGTAATTATTTAATATGGAATTAAATAAAGAATTAGTATTGAATAAAAATTAAATTGGATTTAATATTGTAGTTTGATATAATTCGAGAATTCGTACTTTGAGTACTTATTCTTAAACGAGTTGGACTCGCGCAAATCAAATCGTTGTTTGAACATTGGATGATCATTAATCAAATATTAATTAATTGGATTAGATTGATTGATAACATGTTTTGTGTGAATACATGGATGTGATGTATGAATAATGTATATCGGATGGATATTAGATGGGTGAGGGCAATTTTGGAAATTGTTGTAATAAATTTAGAATTTATTAAATTGGACCTGCGTGTCCAGCCTATTACCTATTGACTCTTTGTATTTCTCTTCTCACATATTCCCCTCAATGTAAATGAGGTTTCTTTAGAAGTGTTATGTAATTGGGTAGAAGTAAGAATAGTGCTAGCGGGAGAGAGGAAAATGATAGATTTGTTCTAGGAACAAATTGTATTATATATCTATCCGCATATCATTATTAATTTGTTTACCGCGCCTTATTATGCTTTTAGAATGCATGTTTAAGGGTGTATGATGAGACCTAATCAAATATAATTAATTGGTTGCCAATTACGCGAAAAACCCTCAACAAATATTAAGTGTTTTCCTTCCATTGAGTGATTCATTCTCAAGATCCAAGATTGGCACTGGTTTGTTGGCCAAAGTCAAGACCTTTGTCCATCGCGGATGTGTTTGAATCATGAAGGCTTTGTTCCATATCGCATGTCTTGTCCAAGTTGTGATTTGTTGGCCAAAGTCAAGATCACTTCTTGTCCATCGACATCGATTACGAATCTTTCCAAGGTCAATGGGTCCCGCTTAACTGGAATCATTAAGCTTGTTGTGCCAAAGCCAAGGCTTAGTTGATTTAGAGGAAAAAGGTTAGGGAATATATTGGATATATTGGCATATATTGGATATATGTTTCGGACTTGGATGTCCACCTACTGGATCTAGGAATTGGATGTGATCCAATTGATCTTAGAGATCTACCTAGTTAAATATCATACAGCTTGTTGGCCAAAATCAAGGTTGTGTGTTATTTAATGGGATCATAGCCCACTAGGAAACTAGGTTTCCCGAGTACTCAATAGAGAGTTAGAGGCTCGCCGAAAAATAGTGGGAGGCAAGTATTTAATTTGTAATTTCGTTTATACTTGCCAATACGCGCTCATTTCAATTTTTCGTCATTAAAAGTTTTTAAATATATTAGTTGGACTAATATTCAATTGTTTTTTTAATTAAACAGTTGGACTGTATTCAAACTACTTCATTTATGGTTGATTATATAATTGGATTATAGTAATCAATATATTTGAATTTAACCAATCAATAGTAATTGATTATATAGTTAGACTATAGAAATCATTATATTCGATTGTACCTGAAATCGTTGATTAGATAGTTGGACTATTGGAATAAAGATAACTGAAAGATCAGCGTTTAAAACATAAATCTTGGGTGAAAATGTCTTTAAGCGGCTTCAATTTTCAGATTGGGAATAGAACCTCAGGATAGTCCTAGGAACTGAAAAGTTATTCTATTTGATAGAGTGACATCTCGGGCCTGAGCCCGGAGTTGAGAAAATAGTGGAGCATGAGTTTTGGAAGACTCATGGTGATGATAACTTTAGTGCTCAATATGTTATGCTTACCACAATGACTCTTTAATTATGTCGTCAGAATTAAGGATTAGATCCTTATACCATGATGTTGAAATTAAAGGATCTTCATAGATCTATTTTAGATCTTATTAGTACAAATTGCAAAAGAAGCTCTTTCGCTCGCGTATGTCAGAGGGTACATCTGTCGAGCACTAGGTGTCACAGATGATTGCTGACATCGATCAGCTAGGTTAGCTAGGCATTACCTACGTGGATGAGACTACCAAAGATTTGATCTTATAGTCTCTACCCGAAAGCTGGGGCAGGTTCATTATGAACCAAGAGAAAACTCTTGGAGAGTTGATGGCTATGCTCTAGGAAGCGGAGCCAGATCTTTTAAAATGGGCAAAGGCAAAATCGTCACAATCTTCTAGGAAAAAAATGACATATCCCAAGATGTCTGCCTAAACTGTGGCAAACGAGGTCACTGGATGCGTGATTGCCGTATGGACAAGGCATACATGAAGGAAGTGAAGGCGGGGCAAGGCTCCGGCTTCAATTATGTTTGTCATAAACATGTTCACTATTAGTTTCAAAATTGGATTTTTGATACTAGATGTAGTACATAAATATGTACTGATGTACAAAATCTACTAATGAGCAGGATACTGACTTCAGATGAGATCCACCTATGAGTCGGAAACGGGAAGAGAGTCGCTGCTTTAACCGTAGAAATCTAAGTTTTGGAACTTCCCTTTAGGCATGTACCTAAATTAGGAAACTGTTATAATGTACCTAGTTTGACTAGAAATATTATCTTTATATCTAGTATAACCCGTTGCGGGTATACCTTTATATACTAGAACACTAAGTGTTTTATTTTATAAAGATGATATTGAGATAAGCACATTAGATGTGAATAACAGTATTTATATTTAGAATATAAATGAATCTCATATGTATGACATGACAAACAAATAGCTCAAACTGAATAAATCAGTTGAGACGTATAAGTGGCATTGTTGTCTGAGACACATTAACAAGACTCGTATATCCACACTTTCGAAGAGTGGATACTAGGACGGATTTGATTCTAATTCAAATGATGTCTACGAATCTAGTTTATTAGGCAAAATGCCTAAAAACACCTTTTACTTGGTAAAAGTGCAAGTGCCACCGATCTGTTAGCCCTCATTCATTGTGACGTAAGTGGGCCCATATCTAACTAGGCTAGAGGTGGATATGAATACTTCACAACCTGTACGGATGTGGCATCGCGTTATGGTTATGTGTTTCTAATGAAACATAAATCGGAAACTTTTGATAAATTCAAAGAGTTTCGACACGAAGTATAAAACAGACCAGCAAGAGTATTAAAACATCACGATGGGACCGTGATGAAAATACTTAAGCAATAATTTTCTCCACTATTTGAAAGAGTATGGTATTCTTTCATAGTAGACTCCTCCAGGAACACCTCAATTTGACGGTGTGTCCGAACAGAGAAAACGAACCTTGTTGAACATAGTTAGGTTAATGATGAGTCGCTCTGAGCTACCAATTTCCTTCTGAGGATACACATTAAACAGTGCAATACTTATTTTGAATAAGGTTCCATGAAAAATCTGTTAGACAGACTTCATATTAGATATGAACAGGAAAGAAATCGGGTTTTCTTATTCCTGAAGATTTGGATTGCTGGGCATATGTTTGGATGATACCAAACTAGAACCCAAATCGGATAAGTACCTATTTGTAGGTTATTCTAGGGAAACCAAAGTATAATACTTATACAACTCACAAGAGAACAATGTAATTATTGCTCTCCATGCGGTTTTCCTAAGAGGAATACCTATATGCAGTGGTAAGTGGGAGGAAAGTAAAACTCAATGAAAATCAGAGTAATACTGTTCCAGGCACCGAGTCTTCATGGAACACAAACAGTTCATCAGGGATGAAACTATACCATAATCTTCGAATACACAAGAACTGCGTAAGTTGGTCAGAGTTAGAAAGCAACCTGGGAGGTATGGGTTTCTGATCTCACCTCATAAAGATGTCAATCGTATTGAGGAAGACAAACTGACTACGTATGAGGAAGTGATACAAGGTATCGACTCCTTTTATGGCAAAGTGACATGAAGTCTGAAATGGATTCCATGTATACCAACCAAGTTTGGACACTGGTTGTTGTACCGGAAGGCATTGTGTCTATTGGTACTATATGAGTCTTCAAGGAAGACATACATGGATGGCAACATACCAACGTATAAAGTGAGGCTTGTAGCGAAAAGGTATCGTTATCAACATTGTGTCGATTACGACGAAACCTTTTACCTGTTCCATGATAAATCCATTTGGATAATGCTTGTAATGCTGCGTATTTCATTTATGAATATGGCAGCTGACCATCAAAACCGCTTTCCTTAAATGGAAACCTTTTGGAGGATGTTTGCAACATCCTGACGGTTTTATCGTACCAAAACAAGCAAACAAGGTTGCATGTTAATTCAATCCATTTATGGATTAAGCAAGCATTGCGTTCTTGGAACCAGGGTTTTGATGTAATAAAAA
Source organism: Zanthoxylum bungeanum (assembly GCA_019454045.1). Lineage (NCBI taxonomy): Eukaryota > Viridiplantae > Streptophyta > Magnoliopsida > Sapindales > Rutaceae > Zanthoxylum > Zanthoxylum bungeanum. Next base: position 32,405 of record SKCR01021781.1, on the reverse strand, counting down.
TGGTATATGATTTAATTCAAAACGAAGATGATTCTTGTGTATATAAGAAGGTTAGTGGGAGCGCACTGACAATGAATGTCTTATAAGTTGATGATGTATTTCTTCATAGCAATAATATTCACATACTAAAATCGGTGAAAGCTTGTATTTCATGAAAAATTCTCCATAGAATACTTGGGAGAAGCATGCTTTATTCTAGGAATAAAGATCTACTGGGATAGATCTAGAAAGCTGCTGACACTCTTTCAGTGTTTGTACATTTTGATATGTACATGACCTGATGTCTCATATGCTTTCAGCATATATAGACACAATCAGGCCAATCTAAGTGATGGTCACTAGATTGATGTAAAGAACATCCTTAAGCATCTTAGATGATCTAAGGATGCTTTCTTAAGTTGTGGAGGAGGAGAACTTGAAGTGACTAGGTTCACCGTTGCAAGTTTCCAAACCGACAAAAACGACTATAAGTCATAATAAGGGTACTATATAGTTTGAATAAACGAAGAGTGAGCTGGAAATCTTCCTAGCAAGATACTGTTGCCGAATAAACAACAAAAGTGGAATATTGCTGCAGCTGAGGCAGCAATAGAAGCACTTTGGATCTAAATAATCCTAATTGGATTAGGAGTAGTTCTTTTAGCAGCTGAGCTATGCTACAGCACATGCTAAAGAATTAATGGTCTCATCAACGATCCAAGTATATACTTCAACTATTTCATTTGATTCGTCGGATCATACATCGTGGCGATGTGATGATCGAATAAATCGCATCAAATGATAACAATACAAATCCGCTGACGAAAGCTGTTTCTCAGCAGAAGTTTGAGTGACCCGTACATAGTTCAGGTGTAGGACACTTGAGTGATTGGCTAGGCCAAGTGGGAGATGATTGTGGACAATTATGACCCATATCATCACTATTTGTACAGAACATGGTTGTTTTTGTACAAATTAACTATGTGACAAAAGAAATTGCTCTTTTATCATTTGTAATTGGATTACCGGGATATATAAATGATAAAAGTCCATATGATTAGTTCCGGATTAATAAGATATGAGACAATATTAATCCACTAAGGTTTAATCATTAAAATATCCATAGGCGTAGTATTATCGAGATTGGACATCGATAATGCGGAATAGACTAGTATTGCACTTGTGCGTGTTATGGAGCATAACAGTATAGTTCTCATATTTTTGGGTTTTGGATATTCATGCAAGTGTAATAGGAGGTTGTGTTACCGATGGTACGGAAACAGCTTCGCTCTGGATAGACCCCTCGGAATTCCATTGGTAGTATGACTATGTGTCTATGGAAGTCTGAATCAGGGTAGGTGTATTTGGTCTTAACCTGAGACTTGCATCGCTAATACTTGCGACAATCAGTATACTTTGGTTTTGGTCGTCCGGGGCTTTAACAGGTTCTGTGTACGCCTCTTCTGGGTATATTGAGAATCGTAGTGTATTGGGTGTGATGTCAAGATGGAAGTATCACTCCAGTCATATGGAGATGATGATCACGCAGGATACGTAACTAGTACTCTTTAGTACTGCAGTCATCGTGATAATATGACTAGGTCATGATTATCCGATTATAGAGACTAGTTACCAGAGATCCGATATATGTTCGTACGGGGCAGACACAATTCCAGCCCCAGGCCTAACATGTGACATCAGATACTGGATCGTAATACACAATACTACGTATACTACGCATGAAAAAAATTATATATTCCTTAAGAATATTTCTGGAGAATTGGGTAGGCACGGTGTTTTGCTAGAAGCCAATCATTTCTCGTAAATCGGTAAAAATGTAGTATTAGGTACGTACGTGTTCGGATAGTCCGATGACCGGATTTACTGCCAACATATCCAGGGATCTCATGAGTCGCTTCCCGAAGATTCACCGATGACATATGACTCGAACAAAATTAATCTGGGATTAATTAGAAGAGAGAGAAAATTAATCTAGGATTAATTACGGAGAGATTTTATCTGTGATAAAATACTATTTGAAGAGAGAGAATGATTAATTTGGAATTAATCGATAAAATAATATATTCGATATATTAAATGAAATTGGATTTCGACGCGAAATTAAAATTGGATTTTAATTCGGGCGAACGAATTATTTTAGAATTAATTCGCGAGAGACTTTAATGGTAAATTTGCTAGGCATAATTATTTAATTAAATTTGATTTAATAAATCGCAACGGAAAATTCGTTAATTCAGAATTAACGATCCCGAGCCCGGAATGTGTTTGCGGGCTCACTCGAATTTGAAATAAAGTGGGGCCCACAAGTCACATCGCGAGTCTCATCAAATGTCACTTTAGTGATGAAAGTCTTGTCAACTTTTTGAGATTGACTTCTAGTCACTTTTTGGTGATGGGAGTTGTTGGGAACAATTAATGTAATTTTTTCCCTCCAAATTGTTTTAGTCTTTTTAGAAAAGGATATACAAAAGTTTGAGAGACTTTTTGGGATAAGGAATAATTGTTTTAGAAACAAATACACAAGTCACAAAATTTCTTCTCATCTCTCTCCCTTGGACGAAACTTGGCCATCTCTCTCCCTTGGATTTGGCTTGGCCGAATTCTTCACAAACCAAGAAAGAATTGTTCCAATTTTTTCTTAGAGCTAGCACTCACAAGGAATCATATAAGGTGATAGGGAAACCTTTCCCATTGAGCTTGGAATCAAGATCAAAGCTTGGAGCTTGGACTTCACCATTCAAAAGGAAGCTTGGAGACTTTCAAGGAGAGCAAAAGTTTTGTTCTACACACATCCAACATCCGATCAAAGTGAGTATTTTCCGCTACTTTACTTTGCGTATTCACATGATTTCTTGCTTAATTTGATCTTGGTTTGACCTAGAAAACCCAACATCTTGTTTGTATTTATTTTTAGTATTCTAATTATGTATTTTTATTTTTAGTAATAATAATAGTTTGTTTGCTTTATCTTTCTTTTATGTTTTGTAGTTAATTTCCGCTGGGGAAATGGTGAAACTTTTATTATGATAATTTAGGTTAATCTCCCTTAATTTATAATATATAAATTATCTTAAAACCTGACTTAATTAGATATCGCATTTATGGTCGGTTGGTCTTAATTAAATTAATTTTAACCTGACTTAATTGGATATCACATTTATGGTCGGTTGGAATTAATTAAAACATGACTTAATCAGGATACTGCCTATATGGTATGTTGGTAATATAATGGAAATTTATATATTATAAGAATGGAGATTTCTAGATTTGAAATAGTAAAGGTGGATCCCCTAACCCCGACATTTTATTTTTAATCTAGGGAAGTGATGAAGCACAATATTCACGAGTTTAATAATTGATTTTATAATATAATTGGTAATACATTAGGCTTATTTATTGAATCTTAATCTTAATGCTTCTTGCTACCTAATCACCAATAAGATTGATGTGGTAAACTTAAAATGAACTTGGAAAATAGATTTTAGGTTTCAGCCTTAGATTCAATAGTTCACAATCTCATACTCATCGTAGAGATTTCCTTCCAGGATATGAATATACTTGTCGGGCGTGGGTAGCCATAATTGGAACTTAAACTTAATGAATTCGGAATTTCTTAATTAAAATAAGAATATAGTTAATTGGGTTACTTTAGGTGTTTGCATCTGACCATCGGAAGAGGATTTTACATAACTTCATGTTCCGGGTTAATAAACCGATATATTACACAAGCATAAGGTAGTCAACTCATCCTTAGAAAGATATTGGTAGGATTCACAATCCTGGATATTTTCATATCATTAATTAATCTTAAATCTACCTTAGTTTTATTTTCTTGTTGTTTTGGATAAAAATCACCATCCAACAGATAATCGAATCAATTAGATACTCGTAGATATTTAGCTTCGTAAATTGATAGCATATGTATTAAGTCCTCGTGGGATCGATACATTTTATACTACTTGAGTGATACGTGCGCTTGCGTTACGTGTGTGATTTCACCGATCACCTCTTCGGCCATTCTTGAATCTTCATCAGAAAAATGAACTTCTCAACATAGGAATTGAGGTATGTGCTCCCTTTGTAAACATCCATCAAAGGCATGGTGAATCTCCTTGGAAATTCCATTGCCATAATTTCCTTTGTAAAAAGGGATGCCGCCTCCATGTCTTGGTCACCTCTTATTTTGTCTTTCATACTTTCCACTCACTTCCTCATCTCATTCCGAAACCAACTCCTCATCTGGTTCTCGGAGCTGTCACACTCGCTCCACGTGTTTCCTCGCGTCTCCCACTCCGGGCATGGTACCTTTCGTAATTGGGAGCTTCATACCCCTCCTCCAAGTGTCGTTCCATGTCACCCTCCGCAAAACACGGGCTGTTGCTGGAGGATTTCGGAGTTTGTCTGCTTCCCCATTCTTCCCAACTCCCCCGCTGGTGCGGCTCCAACAATGACTATAATTTCACTCTATGGGTACTCCTCTTCCCATTTTCACCGTCTCCATCTACTTCGGCGAATCTTTTTCCTCATGCTATATCATCTTTCCTTTGGCTGGGGCCCGCTTCTCCCTTTTCTCTCGCCTTCTTTTCCAACTTTTTCAACTTCTCCATCATGACCTTCATGAAAGTTTGAGTTTCTTCCCTTTCCTTTAGAGTATTTTCTCTCTCACTTCGTATGGTTTCTTCCATTTTCTCCATCCACTCGTCGAAGCTTCTGAAGCCATGTGGTTCCCGTCTCATGTCATCGCCTTAGTGTGTTTTCTGTTTCTTTTATTGTTCCCCATAGACGGCGCCAACTGTTGACGATTGTTTTTCATTTCAGGGATAATTTGAGAAAACCATTCCATGAACAAACCTCCCCCAAGCAGTAAATTTGTTTGGTTTATGGGGAACCAAATGCAAACTTAGCAGGCAAATAGGAAATCACACAGTAAAAAAACAAAGGATTTAATGTGGTTCGGCATAATGGATCCAACCTACGTCCACGGGCACAAAGGAAAATGAAGCTTTTATTACTAGCTCGGGTCTGACCGATCTTTTTTTCTCTCTAACTCAGAACTCTTTTCTCTCTTTTACAAGTGAAGAAACAATTATCTCTTGCTAGAAAATAATTGACCAACCCTTTACAATGAACTCTCAATCCTTTTATATACTAGATTCAATTCCATTGTTACACCAACTTGTAACGTCAGCCACGTGAACCTGCCGCCGCTGCGCAGGCTCTATTCCCCCACCACTTTGAAAAAAGTAACTCTACCATCTGACACCTTATTGAACCATGCCGCTTTTGGTAACTGTTACACGCTATGCCACAGTGCCAGCCTGTATTCCAATCACTCCTATGCGGTTGCGTGTGTCAATCAATAAGCTCGCAGCCCTGTTCCGTCCCATCAGCCGCTAGTCTAATTCTATCTCATCAATCCTTGGTAAACCCAAACTTCGTTTAGGGCTTACATCGCCCATCTAAGAACACAATGCTACAACCCCGACCCGCATCCTCGGATCGGGAAATTGGATGATCGACTGTAAATTGAAATGATCGACCTATCCCACCAGGTCGGATCGGTGCTGAGACCTTCACTCCCCTCATCTTCCCTGAACATCTTTCCACCTCGGGTCGGGCATCAAGCGCAAACTAATTATGATCTTCTCGTCGGGCCGGATGTCTATGCCTCTTGGGCATGGGCCTCTTGTTCGGAAAGTGGAAATCTCTTCTATACCCTTCTTCATACTTCGGCTCTTTTCGGGTCAGGAAATCACCATCAACAATTTCCATTCATTATTTTTATTCATCTGCATTCCAATTTTATCTCATTTTCATTCTATTTCTTTCCAATTACGAGTACGTAAACGCACCATATGAGTAATGAGTGACCCATCACTTTATCTTATCACATTCACTTTTCAATTAATTTTAAAAATACTCTTTTATTTTTTTTAATCGTTGGAAACCCCACCGCCAATCACCCCTTTCGGGCTTAAGCGGCAGCAGTAAAACCCCCGGCTATCCTAGACTCTTCCAGAAATGCATTCCCTGGATTCGAATACAGGACCTTAAGATGAGATCCTGAGCTCTACACCACCAAGTCACTCCCCTTTGGGGATTTTAAAAAATACTCTTATTAAATGTTAATGCATATATTATTTTTCATTTTCCTATTTTTTATTTTTCTCTCTCAGATGCGTAATGAAAGGGTTTGGTGATGCTTGATAGAGGGCATATGAATGAGACTATGAGAGAGGAAAAAAAGATTGTTTTTATTTATTTTTAATTTTAAGAAAGATATTTCTGGAAGTAACTGTTATTAATTAAAAAATATAGAATTATTTTTAAAAAAATCTATTTTATGATCACTTATTCTAAAATATGACAGATTCCTAATTTTTATAATTAAATCCGTTTTTTTTTTTAAAATCTTATTAGCATTTAGTCATTTTTAAAATAAAGTAAAGAGAAACATCATTAAACCATCTTTTTTATTATATATATATATATAATCACATTAACCGTGAATATTTTATTGTTCAGTGAAACATTCCCCTTTATTTGAATAGTGAACAATGATTTTTTTTTTTAAGGGTTAGATAAGTTTAAATATATTTTTAATAGATAAAATGAGACCAAGGCCCCTAAGAATACGGTCAAGTGATTTTCAAGTAGCTTCATTTAGTTTGCTACTTGGGTTCCAATCTTGGGAGAGGTAAGGAGCTAATCTTTAAATATATAAATAAAATGTGATTGTGACTTAACTCATTACGACTTGGAAAAAATGTGATTACAACTAACCTCAATTTGACTACTGAGGTCAATGTGACAGTGTATGTGACTGAGATTAATACGACTGTGATTGAACGCTGTGTGACTTATTTAAAAAATGAATTTATGCAAAATGTGATTTAGGAAAAATGTGATTATGAATGAGTTTAATTTGATAGTGTCTATGACTAAGGTCAATGTAATAGTTAATGTTACTGAGGTAAATATGATTGTGATTATGACTGAGTTCTATAAGATTTAGTTAAAATATGACTTATATAAAGTGTGACTTAGGAAAATGTGATTGTGATTGAGAGTCAATGTGACTTTGCTATGACTAAGGATAACTGTGATTGAGCTCAATATGATTTAGGAAAAATATGATTATGTATTATGAAGACAACCATATTTTTTGTTAACATTATCACATTTTTAGGTTGGATATTATGTACAACGCATCAAGTTGGTGGCTAATTTTGACCTTGTAGACATTCGAATTTGAGAGATATTCCTTGATGAAAGTTGAAGGCAAGATTATTAAATGTATGTAGAATTTGTGATTGTGATTTGAAGTCCAAATGACTAGTCGGAAATTATCATATCTTAAAATATGAGGGTCATTTTTTTTTATCTTTTTTTATTTATTTATCGAAACTTATCAATAATAATATTAATTTTAAAGCTTATTATTTGTCAAATTAATATATATATATATATATATATATTTCTTAAAACAATTTATATTTTGAAAAGATATTTACAAATGAAAGAATTTGATTATTAAAGTCACGCGCAAAGGTTGTTGAAACCAAATTGATACCCAGACGCATTAGATTTAAATTAACACTAGGTGGATTAAATCTAATTCTTTTTCATCCTCAACAAATGTAAATGGGATTTGTTTTTATCATTTTTAATAAATCCCTCATTAAGAAAATAAGGATGTGCGAGATAAATTGAGGGTTCCAAATATCACTATTCTAACTTTAATAGTGCCAACTTAAGATTTTGTGCCAACTTCGGGCTACTACAAATTTGATAATTTATGGTGGTTAATGAAGGGTTGGAATTAGAATGATATGAAATTGGAATGAGATGCGATGGAAATGGTAAATGAAAATTAAAATATATTGTCCATTTAGTTACATGAATTGTAATATGAATTAAGTAGTATTTTCATGAATGTGTTAATTTTTATCTAATAATCGAAATAAATTATTAACAAATTAAAAAACTGCTCTTAGTTAAATTATATATTAATTTATATTAATTATTATTATTGAGAATGACTCCCATGTGAGAATAGGTGTCTCGTCACTCATTTTAAATTTATGGACCGCACTCTATTCTCATTCATATTTTAATATTTTTTCAGAAATAAAGAATCACAATAGAAACGATTCCACAAACAAACACACCATAAAAAGCTATTTAAATATTTTTTTAATTAAAAAATAAGGGGCATATCAACAAGTATAAGTCAATGACAACTGGCAAAGGGTTGTTTCATTAAGATCCTTAACGTTTATATTTATTTCATTTAAGATTAATCCTGTAGAAAAATAGGCAATAGTTGCTGATGTTACTAAACTATCATCTCTTTGCCAGATTTTATTTTTTCGTGTTTTGATTATGTGGAAGATTATAGTGGTGATTACTGATTAGCACCAGCTTACAGATATGATAAGATTTGATATGGCAATTGAATACAAAGTGATGTGAATTGGGTACCTAAAAAATCATTTGTTGTTAACACATTATCAAGGCCGACCCTGACCTAAACCATTTTTATTTTTTGATACCCTGATTATAGCATAATACTAAAATGGACATTAGTTATTTAGAGACTATAATAAAAAAATTTGAGACCCGCCTATGGTTAGGACCGGTTGTGATATTATGACCTTAATAAGTGCTCACTTGTCTTCATATGGGCTAATCATGTATCAACATCAGCCAGTATATCTGTGTCCTGTGTATGTCTGTGTATAAAACAAAGAAACTTTGGTCACTAAGTAATGAAAGAAAAGGTGATATTGCCTTCTCATTTTTGGTTCTGGAAAGTGATTTCCACTCCCATTTAAATCATTCATACATTTATTTTTTCTTCTTCTTTTAAATTTTGTTGTAAAGATGTGAGATAGATTCCTGGAAAAAAAAAAAAAAAACTTGTGGCCTAGAATGTAAGTGGGTTCTAAATGTTTGGTTGTGATATATGTTAAGGTAACATCCTTGTCAGAAAGTATAGAGCATTCATTAAGAAAAATATTTACTTGTCAATGAGTGTATTATCCTTTGCTTTTAATGCTCATTGGCCTTTTCAAAATTGGCTTAAAGAATTGAATAGTAATGTATGTAAACAGAATGCGGGACAAAAAGAAAAGAAAGTACTGCTTCAATGTTATGATGTTAAGCAATGTGAAACTAACCAAGATTAAGACAGAGTAAAAGCTAAGAAAGAACTTCCGTAGTTGCAATTAAGGCGAAACAAGGGGGTGCTTGATGATATTCAAAGTCATAGTTAAGCAGATTTTGGCATGAAAATGAATCATTGAATAAATGATACTATTCAGTGCACAAGGTTTTCGCTACTGGGGAAAGTTCTTAGGTATACAGTCTTACCTCTATATTTTTTAAGGCAAAAAAAAATTGGCTTTCTGTCTTTGATCAAACTGATATTTTGATATTTTTCCAATAGGATTCTGCAAACAGTATAACAACAGCTCACAGCTCTACTTTTGCTGGTGTGCTTGGTTGGCAAAAGCTTGGTTGTTGCAGCCAAATATGGCTTGAGAGTAACTTAATTATCATTTGAAGGACCACAGAAGCAGCCTTAATATGGACTTGATTTGTCTGTTTTTTTATACCAGATTAATTAAAATTCTACCTATGCTGAGATGTTCCAACTCTGCCCGTGTTCTTAAGTTGAAATATCTTTTCACATCCGGTTTCAAGTCCAGACAAAGAAGAAGGGTTATGTTAGGCCTCGGCAACCAATGTAAAACTTGTTGGATTTTTAACACAATAACATTAAAGGATCGACGTATTTGGGAAATTTTTTTTGTTTAGTTTGGTTTGGTTTGGTCTACCAGATTAATTACCAGAGCTAAAATGGTCCCCCCCCCCAGCAACAAAGATCTCATTTTCATTCCAAGCATGGCTAAAAAAAAAAAATAAAAAGAAAAAAATTGAAGTGATCATTGACTAAAAGAAAGAGGATCCATGCTAATAATCTACTTCTTTGAAATGTCAACTTGCTTAGCTGCCACAGTCTGAGAAAACAGATGCAAACAACATTCTGTTTCAGAAATCTACTTCTGTATCTAAACATTGGCCTCTTATATTTTCTGCTTATCTAACTTCTGTGCAGAAAAAGACAACTTCCTTTCAACCAATCCCCTGTTGTTTTAAAACCAACCCAAAACACAATAAAAAATTCAGGGAAAATACAGACAAAATAAATAAATGAGTGACTTGGATTACAGCTCAATAGCCTTCTCCACTCTTTGTTGACACAGCTCAACCATTTGCATAAGTGAATAAATATGAATTTGACTCCAGTGTTAAGCTGTGTAAAGCTTTTTATAACACATGAATTAAATAGCAATGAACAATTACTACCAATCACAATGTAAAAAACTGATTGCAAAGCTTAGCTTAACTCCGAATCCAAATCAAATAAAAATATACAAAAAGCAGGCAAGAGAAGAAGGAGAAGAAAATGCAACTGCTTAGTTTGCCAAAACAGCTAATAATATTTTCTCTTAAGCAGTAAGACCAAGAACAATTAGCCATGGAAACTTGAGTACCTTATGAACTTTGCTTCTTGTTATGTCTTGTATTAGCTCAGCTGTCATGACCCCATATGAGAAAAATAGGCCCATCTCTTGTACAAAAATAGGTGTGTCCTCTCTTCTTTCCAGATCAGAGGACAAAAAAGAGGCCAAAAAAAAAAAAAAAAAAAAAGAAAAGAAAAAAAGAAAGAGTGAATTCAGGGAAGAGACTTGAATTTGAAAGACTGATAACAACCCTTTTTCTTTTGATCCCCTTCAATAATTATGTCTTCTTCTCCAGCGCCTGTCCAATTAAAGGTCACTTTCATGCATGTCCACATCTTATTAGTAAAATCAACATATTTACAGTTGGTAACAACAGTCCACATGGGGCAATGATTTTCCAAAATGATAGATTCCCACACAGTGTCCAATGATAAATTGTCATCTCTATTACCTCACTCAGTTTAGAGTTCTATCCATGCACTCAATGTTTTGAAGTAAAGCAAGGATAGGATGTTCCTTTGGTGATTAGGATTCTCATAGGTGTAAATTTGATGAGATTCTCAACATTGGACAGCAAAGTGGGGTACTTGGAAAAGCAAATGAGTTGTCTTCTGATCTGTTGTTCCTAAGATTTCATCAGTATTGAAGCTTACCAAATATCTCTTTCCTAAGTGGATACTCGAGATCGGCAAGCCTGCATTCTCTGTATTACATGTGGGAACTATAAGTACTTGAAGTGGCATTAGTTTTTCAAATATCAATGTGAACAAGAAGAAATCCAATTAAAAGGACCATTTCTCCTGTAGTTCTCCCCATAGGTAGTGGAATCATGAACTGCTTTATCTGAAATCTGGTCCTAATTTAAATAATCTCTTAGCTTGTTTAATAATTTAATTCATAGTTCCTTGATTCTTGTATATTACAGGTTCAATGTTCAAGTTTGTTAAAGGATACACGAAGATTTTCCCCTCATGTCAAAGTCAATTGCAGCTGTAGTTGGAGGTGCTGCAGGGGCCCTTGCTTTTGTGGCAATAGTTCTTGGACTAGTTTGGCTCTGCAAATCACAGTGTAAAAACTTTTCAAACAAGAATTCAGAAACAGGATCTTCAGATCCATCTGCATTAGGTAAGAAAGAAATGGAGAAAATTCTCATAGATAAGTACTATAACATTCATTAATTACTTCTCCTACATTATAGTTGAGTGGAATAGGGGAGCAGGACCCAGTTCAGCGACAGGCCAGCCTTCATTTGGACAACAAGGTGCAAGGCTGTTCACAATGGAAGAGTTGGAACAAGCAACAAAGCAATTCAGTGAAAGTAGTCTCATTGGCTATGGAAGTTTTGGTCCAGTGTATAAGGGTTTGCTTCGTGATACAGTCGTTGCTATCAAAAGGCGTATAGGTTCTCCGCGACAAGAATTTGTTGCAGAGGTATATTAATTAAGTTATAACACATTGATATCAATGCTTTATTTAATTAATGCATATTGTCAACCAGTGAATCTTTCAGGAGAAAACACTGAGTGCATAGAATCTGTTGCTTGTAAATGCCTTGTGAAGCAAGTGAACTGTCAATATATTTCTACTTTGGTTCATATTTCTTTGTTAAACTTACTTAAACAGAAAGTTAACAGCTTTGTGGAAAACAAACAGGTAACTTATTTATCAGAGATTCGGCACCGCAATTTGGTTACTCTTCTAGGTTACTGCCAAGAGAATGGATATCAAATGCTAGTCTTTGAATATTTACCGAATGGCAACATGTGCAATCACCTATACAGTATGACTAACTTAGAGAAATTTGTTTTGCATGATCTTCTATATAATAAATTTTACAGAAAATTCCATTTCCTGACAGATACTGGGCTAGAGTCTTCAACCAAACTAGAGTTCAAACAAAGGATATCAATAGCCCTGGGGGCAGCTAAAGGTAAATTCAAAGTATGATGAAAGAGTGTTGAATAGTTAAGAAAATGATAAAGAATTCAAATTCAAGCTTCTATGTAGTGCAGGTTTATGCCATTTGCATAGTTTAAAACCTCCATTGGTTCACACCAACTTCAAAACAGCTAATGTTTTGGTTGATGAGAACTTCATTGCAAAGGTTGCAGACACAGGAATCTCAAAACTACTCGAAAAGATTGAAGAAGCAGGTCCATCCCATATGTCTAATGTCAACAATGTTTTCCGCGATCCAGAGTAAATTAAATTTCTTCTGACTGCATTTTCTGTTTTATGCAAACACATTAGCTTTCACCTTCTATTGTATTGAGCTTGTACCCCAAATGTTTAGGGTAGAAGAGTCAGGGGTCTTTGCACAAATGAGTGATGTTTACAGCTTTGGTGTGTTTCTTTTGGAGCTTGTAACTGGACAGGAGGCTTCACACATTGTCTCCTTGGGATCTTATGAAGCCTTAATTCAGTGGGTATGTAAAGTTACTAGAATCTTTTATTTCATATTTATGCTGATGTTTAAGTCCAGGATTACAAATGATGTCTCTTACAATATGAAGGTGAGATCGCGGCTGAGTGTAAATGATTTTGTGGATCATCGGCTAGCTGGAACCTTCACTACAGATGGAATGAGGGACTTGATCAGGTTGACTCTACAATGCATGAGCTCTCCTGGAAAAAGGCGACCGAAGATTGAAATGGTTATGCTTGAGCTTGAAAGAATTCATGAGAACGAGATGGCACTAACTACATTCATGGGTGAAGGAACTGCTACAATTATTTTAGGTAGTGAGCTATTTACTTGAAAATGAAGTGATATATTATTTGGTGATTGTGTATAGGCCAACTTAAGCATAAAAAATACCAGCAACTGTTTGATATTATTATTTTTGAAAGGGGTATCATCAGGAGTGCAATTGTAAAGGAACTGATGCAAGTATCAATTTGTTTTAACAATGATGCAACATAATTTAAGAGTAATGCCCTCTATTTGATCATCATTCACCAATGATTTATACTTCAAGTATACCTCAGAAGATATTTGAGCTTCAGGAACAATTAGCCATGGAAACTTGAGCATCCTGATATGATGATGACTTTGCTGCTGGTAATGTCTTGTATTAGCTCACAGCTGTCATGACCCCACATGAGAAAATAGGCCCATCTCTTGCACAAAAACAGGTATGTCCTCTCTTTTTTGATATTTTTTTGCCATTGCTAGTTATAGCATTGATGTTTTTGCAAGTCATGTTCAGCCATCTCATTGAAAAAAGACCATAAAGATGATGATTGTGACAAACTTTTCCACCAACCATTTGAAAATACCTGTGAACCAAAGTCAAGATCTGCTCTATCAACAATAATGTGAAAGATTAAAATTAAAAAAATTGACTTTCCTTTTCTTCTTTTTGCAACCAACAATTGCTTGAACTGTAAACTATTAATCTGTATTTTACATCATCTCTCACATTAGCGAGAGAGACCTAAGTTGATAATGGATAGAAATCATAAAAAGATATCTATATTTTACTGAGCTCAATGAGAGTGAGACAATGATTTCGGATAGATTATAATAATGTCAAAGGATTTATGTAGCCGACTTCAACGAATTAATTTTTTTTTTATTTAATTTAGTATGATTTGTAACATTAGCAAGTCTTACACAAGTGAATGAATTTTTCCAAAGCTGCCTTTGGCCCATCAAGATTCGTTGTTCCCCCTTTCTACAACTAAGTATCCAACTATCCATCACCATATGAACGCCCGGGTCCATGAAGCTACTAATCAATATCTCTTTCTTTTCCATGTTTCAGCTCAACATAATTTACACTATCCAATCTTCAAATCATGTGATCATGTCACCAATACTCTAACAGTTGTTTTTTTTTCCTTTCCAAATTAAAGATAATTTGTTTAATATCTATATCATAAAAATTCAATAATTAAGTTTCATGTTAGTTGTCGAGATCTAACACACCCTCCGCATTTGTTAATGCTTGATCAAGATTGTGAAAAAATATTTCAACTGAATCACATAGGTGGAATTGGAAAAGACTTTTGTCTGGTCTGGTTTGATTTGATTAGGCCAAATTAAAGAGAATTCAAATTTCATATACATGTATATTGATTTCTAGATTAATTTTTGTCCAATGGAAGCATCTTAAGATGCATTAATGCAATTCTGCCCTTTTGAAATCTCTTATCATTAATCAAGAAACTTGTTTAGCTTAGTGATCTTATGACTATGGCAGTTACATACTACAGTCATGGTTTCTGTGCTAAAAGTGATAAAGAAATTAAAGATTTACAATCATGGGCAACTACTAGCTAGCTATGGCCCCCAAGCTAAAAGTGATAAAAAGAAGTAAACAAAAGGTAATGGCTTCACATGGTGCGTTTTTGTCAAGGATATATAAATATTTGTTTTGTATTTTATCATTATCTTATGTATAGATCAACATATCTCTAGCATTTGAACTTATGAGCTTGTGAACATGAGCTTTGCGATTCGTGCACCATAAACCTCAGTTTCCTTTGATAAAGAACTTGTGAGTTTGTCAACATGAGCTTTGCGATTCGTGCACCAGAAACCTCAATTTCCTTTGATAAGCTACATGAAAAGCTAGAGAGAGATGTTTGAAGCCTATTTGTAACAAGCGGACTCCAAATCATCTCATGGACATATTACAGCCAATGCTGCTAGGAGACCTTCATACCCAAAGCACAAAAACTCCAATCACATGCAGTCTTGATGACCGGTTAATATCCATATATTTCCCACTTCTTTATTTTAATATTTTTTGGGTGCTTTTTGTAGGTTAAAATAATATCACGACTCAAAGGATTTAATTGGGGATGAAAACGGCGAGATACAGAGCAAATTGAGGCTAATTCGGAGTCATGGAAGAGAGCATCAGTGGCGTGTCGCGACGCGCCGAAATTTGCTGCATTCACATCGCAACGCGGAAGACGTCCCTAGATCTGTCTGAAACTCGATTTCTGAGTAGGAAATGCCACTTGGACCTCCTACATAAGAAAAAATTCATCCCAAAACCTATAATCAAGCCTCATAACATATTTTAAAGCCTACAGAACATAGAAGAATGCCTAAAGCAAAGCAAGAACAAGTGCGTTAACTGGTGTTGGAGTTTGAAGATGAATAATACAAACGAGAGTTTTTTTCTTCTATTTTCTCTCTAGCTTTATTATTTTTGCGTTCTTTGCATTGTATTAATGATTAACTTATTTTTATTGAATATTATGAATATCTAATTAATTAAATCTAGGGTTGTAATGGATCTTGAGCATGTTTAATTAGTTTAATTGTATATTTTTATTCTTATGGGTTTGTTATTGATTATTGATTATTCTATGTGTTTGAACGCATATTTTATTTGTTTTGCTAACAATAAAATAGTCTTGGTAAATCCTTAGGAACTCGACAGAGGGAATATGGATTAGCCGTGGGAATAATAGCATGTGATTTATTTATTGAATAGATTTCCCTTCAAGATAGAAATATAATTGCAAGGCAAACGTAACCAAGATTAGAACCCGATCTTAATGAATTCAGTTTAAATTAATTAACATAAACATATAGTTAATTGATTTATCTGTATATATTTACATGACCATCGAGAGAAGCTTGTGAAAAACGTCTGGACACATTGTGTGTTAGGTGAAGTAGGAACCCTTGGTTCCTCTCATGCATAAAGTTTAAACTCCAAAATTGTTGTTTTCTATCTATTTAATCTTTCAATTAAATCATTAAATAAATTCTCAAACAATAGTTTAGTTTAAGTTAAGTAGGTTAGTCTTGGTATTGATAAGAAAAATATTAAGTCCTTGTGGGTATGATATCCGATATTGTGTCACTATATTACTTGAGCGATACATGCCCTTGCATGCTAGATATATAATATCGCGACCAAGTTTTTGGTGTTGTTGCCGAATGACTTAATTTATTTCTCTTTATTAATATTAGGACAACTGCCTACTTGCTTAGCTAAACACCCATCCTTTTTTTTTCTTTTTTATCTTTCTTTTTATTTTTCTTTTATTTCAGGTGGTCGAAGTAATGGAGTATTATTGGGCGATTGAGAAATTAAGAGTTATAAGAGGCGATGCTACACCCCATGTCGGTGAGACACAATCTGATTTTCTGAGGCATGTTGTCCTGGCCAAAAACTATCAATGGATGTCAGAGAGAAGTACCGCAATGTATGCTCAAGTCTTTTATAGCACAATGATGAGATGTGAGATATGTGGGGGTAACCACCCGAGTGATCATTTCATGTTCAACTATAATCCAGGGTGGCAAAACCATCAGACTTTTACATGACATAACAATGAAGGTCCTGCATATTCCACTGAGCCATATTATCATTTTTATCCACAGCAAGCTCAAGAATTTCTTCCAAAATTAAAATCATCCGTGGAGGAACTGTTTATGTCCACGGTCGAGCTGAACAAGATTACTACTGAGCTAAATAAGGAAAACGTGAAGAATATGGTTAGATTGGAAGCAATGGTACAAAGTCAAGTCGCATCGTTGAAGAGACTGAAAGACCAAATAAGACAACTAGTCAATAACTAGAGCTACATACGTCAAAGGCCAGGTGATACTGAAGAAGACCCATGGAATCAAGAGACTCACAATGATATCATAATGGGGATAGAGATAGAGATATATATAGAGACTGAAATGTCCTGTCAAGATCTTGGAGCATGCATTGTGTATATGTCTGATGAAGAGCTAAACAAAGAAATTCGAAAGTACATCTATGAGGAAGCGGTGGAACAATGAGTTAGAAAAAAGAAGCTGTGCGAGCCTATTGAAAATCTCATAACACAAGGGGACACATCGCACCATGAGGAAGCTCGCATCATGGATACCACCCTTAAGATTGACAGAATGGCATAACCATTCAAATTCAAGCATTATACGAGACCTCATGACAATCTATCTTTCCTTTCCAGACACCATATAGTTAAAAAGTTGAAGACGGCGGTATGGGCACTTAGTAGAGAAGATCTTTATTTGTCATCATATTTTTGGACATCCAAAGCCACAATGAAGCCTATTTGAAGGAAAATCTTCAGAGAATGTCTGACTGAAGATGTTAAACTTATAGTTAGCGGAGAGGTAGCCCACACGATTTTTATTTTCTTTACTTTCGTTCTATTTTATTTTTATATGCTATTTGCGTGTTTAATAGTTTACATGTGTATTTATGCAGGTATTAGCGCAACCCACACAACCAAATTATGTGGGTCACCTCTCCGCTAGCGCTAAGTTTGAACTTTTCAGAATATTTTGTGTGGGTTACCTCTCCGCTAGCGCTAATTTTACATCTCTCTTTATCTAATATCCATAAAGATATTATATGTCTTATAAGAGATGGTACATAATAACAGTCATGTAAAATTAATTTACTTCCATTAGGGTGATCGAGAATAACTATTCATATGGCTTTGACTTCCAATATCTCGTCATTTCCAACTCTAAGCTGGATCTCCCATTTATTTAGCCTTCTTTTAACTCTCATGGCTTGCATGGAGTTACCAATATGAGTAGAACTACCGGTGTCTAACACCCAATCAATATTTGCATCTAAGGCTAATGAGATGTCAATAATAGGAAAAATATAAAATGTACATGTGGTTTCTGCTTTTCCTTTCAGCTCTAGACAATCTTTCTTCCGGTGTCCAGACTTCTTACTGTATAGACATACATCACGAGCTACATACGGTCTTACAATTTATTTCTTGGAATCTTTCTTCTTATTTCCCATTTTAATCTTCTTAGACTTCTTAGAAGTATTTGAAGAGCTTGTTCCACCATGGAGGTACAAAGTGAGATTTCCTTTCTTCAATCATGTTCCGCCGAGCCTAATATGTGTGGAAGCTCTTCATTTGTGACTTGTATCGAATACATCATAAAGCCAACATATGTACCGGGTAAAGAAGACAGAATCATATTTTGGCCTAACATTTCATTTATCATAATGTCATATCGTTTCAAATATCAGATCTGATATATCATGTTTAAAACATGAATGTTGACCGCTCTTTTATCCTTGAACGTAGCGTAGAACAATTCCTTAGACCTTCGATATATCTCATTTTCTTGATTTGTTTCGAACAACTTCTTGAGTGTTCTCATAATGCTCCAGGCACTTGGTACATCTATGTAATGTCTGATCAAATTATGAAAAATTTCGATAGACATTGGATTGAGCGTAACATACCTCAATCGTTATGACTCCAAGATAAGGCAGATGTCCATTTCCCATTCAAAATATTTCTTGGATCCTTTCAATTTATTAGAATCCAAAAATCGCGCTAATGGATTTGCGACATCCATCTACAAGACAATAATTAAACACTTGCATAACATTTTTCATTTCAATATAAAAACACTAATACGATTATAGATTTTAAATCTATTAATACCTTCCCACTACTTTACGTAATTTCGTAATCTCCCTTAAAAGGAAAATAGAAATTTGACTATCAAAGTTTTATTACGGGAAGTAGATCCCATGATATTTACTCCAGCCTCACACTAATGAAGGTATTGGCCTTTATAAACTCATTAGGTAGACTTTAAAGGTCAATCACATCTATGTGACTCCTTTGTAGGCACTGCATTTTTGCATGTAAGTCCCTATGATGAGTCTCATTTGGAGACACTACCTTTTAAGTCACGGAAGTCGCGGGAAACGAATGTCGGAAGGGGAAATTCAGAATAAGTATGCCATCAGATTTAATTCACATGTTCACTACTTTCGTTCGTGCTGCGTTCGTGAACACGTTCAAACGTCAAACAGATTGCGGGCATTTGTGTAGCATTCGAATCGGCATTCGAACGGTGTCGGTACTTCTGGTTTTGTTGCTAGCCTCACGCCCAAGCCCATTTAGCCCACCAAAACCCACCCAAAAATAATTAAAAATTTAAAACACATGTCACAAATTAAAATAATATCCTCCCTAAATTAAATAATTCACATACCTAAATGAAACAAATCAAATATATCATCTTCCCAATCAAACCAAATCTCCTCCCTAAATTAACTAGATATTTTCCTTGTGAAACACTAATTAGAAATATTCCCCCATAATTACTTGATCCCATTCCTATTCAAACAAGAGAAACCCTAGCCTTTGCCTATAAAAGAAACACAAATCCAACCTTAGAACCTCTAGCTCATTCTCACAAAAAAGCACAAAAAGAAATAAATCTAGCTCTACAGGCCCAAGATAAGAATAGCAAGCAAAATAATTCTCTTCTCCTCCTCCCTCTAGCAACCAAAAACATCACCCATAAACACTTCTTCCTTGCACGCATACAGCCCTCTAAAACAGCCCTGCAGTGACCGAATAAACTACCTTAAAACACATCACCGTAACCACCGAAAATAGTCCCCGAAATTGCACTGCAGTGACCAAAAAATCACCCCCAACAGCAACCCAAACACCGAAAATAGTAGCCAAAAACAGTCCCTTAATATAAAAAAACAGTGACAAAAAAACTGCACTTTAAAACCCTTAAATTACCGCAAGAAACAACAGCAAAACAGAGGAAACAACAGATCAAAACAGCGAAGCAGCGAACGAGAGCAGTGGACCAGTGAACCGGAGGAGTTGCGGAGCATCAACCCGGCCGTAAGAGGTTAGACCTGTATTGTGGACCAGTGCATCAATCCGAAGGCCGTGTAACGCACTTTCGAGAGACGACCTAAGAGGTTAGACCTGAGGACACCCTTCCTTTTATTTATTTTCTTACTTTATTTTGCATGAGTATTGTGTGTTGGTGCATGATGTGATTTTCGGATGAACGAAATATGTGTTCTCTCTTGTGGTATATCGGATGGAAACCCGGACGTAAATTCCGTAGCCGAATTCGAATGGACGGTAGTGCGGTCTGTACTCGGGATACAACGCCACGTACCACTTGAGAGACACACATATTTCATTTCATCCAACTTTTTGTTTGAGCATGATTTAGTCGCTAGTATGTTATTTATGTTTAAGCATGATTTAGTCATTTTCACTTTACAATATGCACGTTATTTGTTTGTGTATTGATGATGTAGTGTGCATGGGCTTAGTATGTTGGTCTAAAGGTTCTTTATTTGAGGGAAGAAAAGTCCAAAAGGCTACATTTACGACAATACTTTACCGCGCCGGATGAAGTATGTTTGGTTGAACGTGAGATATGTTCAATCGAGTATACGAAGTCCTACATTGTTGTATTTATTTTATATGCATTGTAATGTAATGCGCATGGGCTAACTGGGGTGGATTAAAGGTCATTTTTTCGAGGGAAAATGCCTAAAGGGCTACCTTTACCACGATGTTTTGCCGCGCCAGATGAAGTATGTTTGATTGAATATGAGATATGTTTAATCGGACATACGGAGTTCCACATCATTGTTTTATTCATTTGTATGCATAGTAATATAATGCGCATGGGCTAACTAGGGTGGATTAAAGGTCCTATATTCGAGGGAAACTGCCTAAAGGGCTACCTTTACCACGATGTTTTTCCGCGCCTTTTATCATGTCATTCACCATTTGCATATCATTGTTTTATTTACGCATGTATTGCATTCTAGTGCGCATGGGCTAACTAGGGTGGATTAAAGGTCCTCTATTCGAGGGAAAATGCCTAAAGGGCTACCTTTACCACGATGTTTTGCCGCGGCGGACGAGGTACACTCGATTGAATGCGAAATGTGTTTAATTGGACACATGAGGTCCTACATTGTGCATTTGTTTATCTATGTATGTGTTTATGTCATTTATCATGCATCAGGTCTTGTCCCGTTCGAACGCGTTCTCGAACTCTATACGAACTCGAACCTTCTGTTTACCGTTCGAATGTGTTTACGAACGCTACTCGAACGTGCATGTGTTTTTTTTGTTTTTCATGCATCAGGTCTTATCCCACTCGAACGCGTTCTCGAACGATATACGAACGGGAACCTTCTGTTTACCATTCGAACGCGTTTTCAAACACTACACGAATGCACATACACTGAACTGATTCCTTTTCATCACATTTCATGCCTAATTGCTTCTTGGGTGATTTCTCTTACATTATGTAATTAATCATGACATTCCATTATTGACACTTTTGATGTTATCATCTATTTGTATTCCCGCATTCATCTATTTGATGTGTTCGCAAGATTGTGTTCAAGCATGATTAGGTCGTTAGGATGTTACTTGTTTCTCAAGCATGATTTAGCCAATAGTATGTTATTCCTCTATGCAGGATTTTTTTATCTTCTTTCGCAATAGGTGTTTAATTTATGTTTATGTTTAGGTTGTTATTTATTTTTCGTGTTTGATGATTCAACATGTTCCTGAGATTATTGTGTGATATCGTATGTTTGCCGTCATGATGATTTATTTTATACATGCGAACTTAGGAATAGAGTATCCTTGGAAATATATGTTGCTTAGGCTTGGTTAGATTATTGCACAAATCATAACATTACAAGTGGCATAAGTAAGGGACCATTCCGAACCCAACGGTTTGAGGTCTTCCCTTGCGAGGAGTGAGTGCGGCCTTAAATCATTTTTCAGGTTCACACTGGGTGGCGACTCCATGTTACTTCTCTGGTTTAGTTCCCCCGTGGGCTATTCCGTACTCTCGACCGGGCCACGAACCCGGGACAGCGTCGCCGATTTCTGTGTCCTACAATCTGGCGACTCCACTGGAGAGAGAGAATTGGCCCCGAAATAATGCCTTGTAATGATTGTGATTTGTGGTTTAATTAACCGTGTTTACCGTGGGTTGAAAGGGGTTTAATCAAAGGCACTTTTAAGGCTAGGTAATGGTTTGGTGTCTTCCCTCATTCACTACCTTTCTATAAGGAAAAGCTGCGAAGGCACCTAGATAATCATGTACTTGTAGCCTACCGTGATGGACTAATTTGGAGGACTCATTGTTTATTCCTGTCACCAAGCGATAAGAGCCTAAGAGGCTTGGGTTTTTAAGAGAGTTTGCTCCTCCCTCCCTCTGGGGAATCTACAACGGGAAATTCATTTGACAGTCAGTCACGCACCATAACTCGTTGACACGTACCGTAAGGTATAAAAAAGGTGCGCTCACTTGGTTTCTCGAACCCTTGAGTGAGGAGACCTAGTTGTGGGCAATCCTTCGCCAGTAAGAGTCTTTGTCCACACTCTCGCAAACCCACACGTAGACTGGAGTCGTATGGCCTATAGCAATTATTTCCTTGTGCTTGTGCACCATTCTCATTTTGATACAGTTGGACCTCTTGTCAGAAATGCGAACTTGTTGGGCCATTTAAACTGGGACGAGCTCGTATCCTATGACAATTGGGCCAAAAGCTTCCGAAATGTCGATGGGCCGCTCTGTAGAAATTATTGCTTTATGCTTGAATTATCTCTTTATGCTTGTATTTGGGGACCATCACCATTTGGATTTAGTTGGACTTCTTGTCAGAAATGAGAACTTGTTGGGCCATTTAAACTGGGACGAGTTCGTATCCTATGACAATCGGGCTAAAAGTTTCTGAAATGCTGATGGGCCATCCTGTGTTTGGGCTCTTTATCATTTGAAGTTGTTTAACCACGTTATTGCAAATGTGTAAACTTGTTGGGCCTTTTCAACTGGGACAAGTTTGCACCTTGCAATAATATGATTGATACTTTAAAATGATAGTGGGCCAACTTATATGTTCCATGCATCGTACGTATCTCATGCATACATACATCATGTTAACCCTCTTGTGTCTCAAGAGTCATCATAGATATCTGTTGGGTTAGGGAAAAAGGAAGACTCATCAAAAGGCCGATAGCAAACATGAGCGAATCAGAGAATGAGGTATCCCGTATGGATCAGTTGGAGACCAATATCACCAAGGTTACTGAACAGTTGCAAGCCTTGGCTGTTGCTATGGCTAATATGGCTATGCCTCAAGCTGAGGGAGGTTTTGAGAATGAGAGGCGGGAAGACCCTCCGACTAGATTGAATGATGATATCCCGGGTTTTGATGATGATGGGGGAAAATGGCAGGGTCTCAAACTGAACTGCAGAAACTTTGAGATCAGGTAAAGTCGGTTACCCGTAAGATGATGGGCAAACATGAAGACCTGTTGGATTATGAGGCAATGTCGTTTGAGGAAAAGTTGCCAGCTCAGTTTAAAATGTCAGATATAGCCAAGTTTAATGGGAACGGGGACCCAAGGGTCCATCTCCGACAATATGTTTCAGTGGTGAGTTCAGTAGGCCTGTCGCAGCGTCAAGTTCAGAAGATGTTCGGGATGTCGTTTGAAGGGGCACCCGTAGTGTGGTATTATGGCCTGAAGAGAAAGGTCAAGGTGTTGGACAATTATGACCCACAGCGTCACTATTTGTACAGATCATGGTGTTGTTGTATAAATTAACTATGTGACAAAGGAAATTGCTCTTTTATCATTTGTGATTAGATCACCAAGATGTAAAAATGATGAAAGGTCCATATGATTAGTTCCTGGATTGAGATGATATGAGACAATATCAATCCACGAAGGTTTAATCATTAAATATCCCTAGTCATAGTATTATCGAGATTGGACATCGATAATGCGTAAAAAACTAGTATTACACTTGTGCGCGTTGTGAGGGCATAACGACATAGTTCTCATATATTTGGGTATATGATACTCATGCAAGTGTAGTAAGAGGTTGTGTTTACCGATGGTACGGGAAATAGCTTCGCTCTGGATAGACCCCTCGGAATTCCATTGGTAGTATGACTATGTGTCTATGGAAGTCCGAATCAGGGTAGGTGTATTTGGTCTTAACCTGAGACTTGCACCGCTAATACTTGCGACAATCAATGTACTTTGGTTTTGGTCGTCCAGGGCTTTAACAGGGTTCTGTGTAGGCCTCTTCTGGGTATATTGAGAATCGTAGTGTATTGGGTGTGATGTCGAGATGGAAGTATCACTCCAGTTATAGTGGAGATGATGATCACGCAGGATACGGAACTGGTGCTCTTATGTACTGCAGTCATCGGGATAATATGACTAGGTCATGATTATCCGATATAGAGACTAGTTACCTGAGATCTGATATGTGCTTTGTACGGGGCAGACACATTTCCAGCCCGAGGCCTTGCACGTGACATCTGATGCTGGATCGAAATATGCAATACTACGTATAATACGCCTGATATAGATCAGATATTCCTGTAAGGATATTTATGGAGAATTGGGTAGGTATGACGCTTTGCTAGAAGCCAACCTTGTCTTGTAAATCGGTATAAACGTAGTACTAGGTACTTACGTGTTCGGATAGTCTGACGACCGGATTTACTGCTAACATATCTGGGGATCTCATGGGTTGCTTCCGAAGATTCACCGATGACGTATGACTTGCACTTTATTAATCTGGGATTAATTAGATGAGAGAGAATATTAATATGGGATTAATTACGGAGATATTTTATCTGGGATAAAATATTATTTAAAGAGAGAGAACGATAAATTTGGAATTAATCGATAAAATAATATATTCAATATATTATACGAAATTGGATTTCGACGCGGAATTGAAATTGGATTTTTATTCGGGCAAACGAGTTAATTTAGAATTAATTCGTTAGCGACGTGAATAGTGATTTTGCTAGGCATAATTATTTAATTGCGTCGCAACGGAAAATTCGTTAATTTGGAATTAGCGAACCCGATCCCGGGAGTGTTTGCGAGCGCACTCGCATTTCGAATTCAAGTGCGGCCCGCAAGTCACATCAAGCGTCAAATCACTTGTCATTTGATTGATGTGACAACTAGTCACTTGATTGAGTGAATAGTGATGGGAGTTGATGGTAGTGGTTATAGCCTTTACTGGTTTGAATTTTTGGAAAAGAAAAATGGTATATGTTTATTTGTTTTTTGAAAAACAATTAACTAATACAAATTTTGGCAACAACCAACCAATTCACTCATTCTCTCCCTCTCTCATTCTCGGCCTTAGAGGCTATTTCTTCTCCTTTTGGATCCTCAAAACCGTGAGCTTGGAAGAAGTTTTGTGATGATTTTGTTGCAAAATCAAGAGTGCTAGCACACAATGGAGACATACAAAGGTGATAGGGAAACCCACTTTTGAGCTTGGAATCACAACACAAAGCTTGGAGCTTGGAGCATCAATGGAGTCCATGGCCGAAAATTTTGGAGGACAAAAACTGCACTTTGCCGTGAGCTACCTTGGAGGGAGCTTGAAGTTTTTGTTGTTCCTCGTATCGCCTCAACCGATCATTATGAGTATTCCGCAACTTCCTTTGATGTATTCATACATGTTTCTTGCTTGATAATGGTCCTTGGGACCTTAGAGAAACCCAACACAAGGATGATTGGAGGGCATTAGCAGACTCCTTTCTAAAACAGTATGTCACAGATTTAGAGATCGATTTGTCGCTTCATGACTTGGAGAATACAGAGCAGAAGCCGGAGGAAAGTTTCAAAGAGTATGTAGATCGCTAGAGGAGCCAGCTTCTGAAAATATAGACTCGTCCTTCGAAGAAGGACCAAATCAAAATGATCATCAAGGGCGCCAAGCCCTCTATTTATGGAAAGTTGAGGAGGATGACCTCCATGATTGCTGATTTTCGACAGTTAAGGGAAACTGTCATGGACATTGAAGAGGAAGAAACTGAGAACATAAAGTTTTATGGCCAGAATAGATGACTTTTGGGGGGCCTTCTGAGACCAAGCCCGCTACTGCTGAGGTCGCTACCGTCAAAAACATGCGGTCTCCGATCTTGGTAGACCTTTGTCAAAGGTGTTTGAAAAGCTGAAGATTCAAGGACTTCTAAAACCTTTGGAACCTAGGCCATTTCCGAACCCTGTGCCACTGTACCTCAACCTAAACCTGTACTGTTACTTCCATCAAGAAAAAGGCCATGACACCGACAACTGCACCCGCCTTAGGCATGAGATCCAAAACCTTATTGACTCTCATAAAATACCCGATCCGGAAAAAGAACAACCCAACACACACAGGAAACCCTCTACCCAACTACCACTTTGTTCCACCACCCACCTACATGATCAACTCCGGCCTACCGAAAGCTTTGTCCTTCAAACTCTCAACCACCCAGTTTCTTTCATGATAGGGGATGACAGCAGTGGAAAACCATAAGTCAGGGGAGAAGGCAATGCTGCGAATGATGAAGTGTCCTTCTAGTTTATTTGATCCTGCATTTTTAATAAAGACATTGATTTTGTCTACTTGTTCGAACCTTTTCTTAATGATAATAAAGACGTCCATTTCTCTAACTTGCCTGAGTCTCTTCCTTTCAACCTGCAACATGAGTATATTTGAAAAAAGCATTCAACCCTGGAACTATGATATTCATCGATACTTAGAACATGGGGAATTCCTGAAAGAAGCAAGCAGAAAAGACAAGGTAGCCATTCAGAAATTGGGAAACGGGGCAGTGAGACTGTCAAATTTGGAAGGGAATGAGTTCACCGAGCCAATCAACATGGATAGATTGAAGCAGTATTTCGCCTGAGGAAGAAAAGGCCGAGCGATCACTAGGAGGACTGGCAGAAGACCTAACCCAAGGGAATATAAAATTCATTCATGCATACATGCATACACGTAACATATTTGCATTCTTTTGTGTTTGTTCTGTTTTGTAATAACAGGTTTCAAAGAAGAAAAAAAGAAAGCGGAAAAGTAAGCCAACCAGAAGCAGAGCAGCAACAGTACAGTGTCATCAGTTTCAAGAATGAATCATTGGGTCGAGGCCCACATCAGCATCAGTTTTTGGGTGAGGCCCACATCAGCATCAGTCTAGGGCGAGGCCCACATCAATATCAGTTTGGGGATGAGTCTCAGGATTGAGGCCCACATCGGCACCAGTATCAGTTTTGGGATGAGTCCCAGGGTTGAGGCCCACATCAACATCATCATCAGTTTTGGGGATGAGTCCCAGGGTCGAGGCCCACATCACCAGCAGTTTTGGAACGTCACATCACATGATCTACTTCGACCTAGTGCAAGAAGTGAAGAACAGAAAGCTAAGCCAAGACTGGGGGCCACCAGTCTACCACCTCACGAATCAGGGACGTAACGAGATATTGAGTCACAGAATCAAAGAAGACTGAGCAATCACCAAAGAGAATTGACAGAAAGAAATTATAAGCAGACCCAGGAGGCGACCAAAAACAGTTACAGATGAATGACACCAAAGAGCACAAGGAAGACCTAACCCATCGGAATGGGAAACACAACCATGCATACATGCATACACGTCACATGCACGCAATTTTTGTCTTGTTCTTGTTTACAGGTTTTGAAGAAAAGGAAAAGGCAGCAAAGACAAACAGTTTCGGGAACAAAGCCCACAGTCAACACAGTTCGTGAATAAAGCCCACATTCAGCAAGTTCGGGAACAAAGCCCACAGTCAACACAATTCGGGAACAAAGCCCATATTCAGTACAGCCAGGGAACAAAGCCCACTCACAATCAACAGATCAGGAATAAAGCCAACATTCAGCAAGTTCGGGAACAAAGCCCACAATCAACACAGTTCTAGAATAACGCCCGCATTCAGCTAGCTCGGGAACAAAGCCCATATTCAGTACAGCCAGGGAACAAAGCCCACTCACAATCAACAGATCAGGAATAAAGCCCACATTCAGCAAATTCGGGAACAAAGCTCACATTCAGTACAGCCAGGGGAATAAAGCCATATCTCAACACAGTTCAGGAACAAAGCCCAGGGGAATAAAGCCCTATCTTTACACAGTTCGGGAATAAATCCTAGAGGAATAGAGCCCACTTTCAACACAGTTCAGGAACAAAGCCTAGAAATAAAGCTCACTTTCAAAATAGCTCGGGAATAAAGCCCATGGGAATAAAGCCCTCTCTCAACGCAGTTCGGAACAAAGCCATATTCAATATAATTTGGGAATAAAGCCCAAAGGTCAAAGCATCTCAGGATAACAAGTAAGTTAAGCAACAGCTGGTGAGCCAGGTAAGTAAAAATGCATGGATTAACTTTGATAGGATTGTCATTGTCACAACACTGTACAAGTCTCATCAAAGTGGGGGCAACTGTAGGCACTGTATTTTTGCATGTAAGTCCTTATGATGAGTTTCATTTAGAGACACTACCTTTTAAGTCACGGAAGTCGCGGGAAACGAATGTCGGAAAGGGAAATTTAGAATAAGTATGTCATCGGATTCAATTCACATGTTCACTGCTTTCGTTCGTGCTGCGTTCGTGAACACGTTCGAACATCAAACA
Source organism: Zanthoxylum bungeanum (assembly GCA_019454045.1). Classification (NCBI taxonomy): domain Eukaryota; kingdom Viridiplantae; phylum Streptophyta; class Magnoliopsida; order Sapindales; family Rutaceae; genus Zanthoxylum; species Zanthoxylum bungeanum. The sequence goes on along the minus strand of SKCR01021781.1, from coordinate 3,636 downwards.
AATTGCGGGCATTCGTGTAGCATTCGATCAGCGTTCAAACGGTGTCGGTACTTCTAGTTTTATTGCTAGCCTCAACGCCCAAAGCCCATTTAGCCCACTAAAACCCACCCAAAAATAATTAAAACATTTAAACAAATGTCATAAATTAAAATAATATCCTCCCTAAATTAAATAATCACATACCAAATGAACAATCAAATATATCACCTTCCCATCAACCAAATCTCCCCTAAATTAACTAGATATTCCTTGTGAACACTAATTAGAATATTCCCCTCATAATTACTTGATCCCATTCCTATTCAAACAGAGAAACCCTAGCATTTGCCTATAAAAGAAACACAAATCCAACCTTAGAACCCCTAGCTCATTCTCACAAAAAAGCAGCAAAAAGAAATAAACCTAGCTCTCTACAGGCCCAAGACAAGAATAGCAAGCAAAATAATGGTCTTCTCCTCCGCTCCCTATAGCAACCAAAAACATCACCCCTAAACACTTATTCCTGCACGCATATAGCCCTCTAAATAGCCCTGCAGTGACCAAATAACTGCCTTAAAACACATCATCGTAACACCAAAAATAGTCCCTGAAACTGGAACTGCAGTGACGAAAATCAACAACCCAAACACCCAAGCCACAATCACCAAAATAGTAGCAAAAAACAGTCCATTAATATAGCAAACATTGACCAAAAACTGCACTTTAAAACCTTAAATTACCGCAAGAAACAGCAAAGTAAAACAGAGGAAACAACAGATCAAAACAGTGAAGCAGCGAACGAGAGCAGGAGTGGACAGTGAACTGAGGAGTTGCGGAGCATCACCCTTCCGACGGCCGTGTAACACACTTTCGAGAGATGACCTAAGAGGTTAGACCTGAGGGCACCCTTCCTTTTATTTATTTCTTACTTTATTTTGCATGAGTATTGTGGTTGGTGCATGATGTGATTTCCGGATGAACGAAATTGTGTTCTCTCTTGTGGTATACAGATGGAAACCCGGACGTAAAGTCTGTATCCGAAGCCGAATGGACGGTAGTGCGGTCTGTACTCGAGATACAATGCCACGTACCGCTTGAGATACACACACATTTCATGTCATCCAACTTTGTTTTGAGCATGATTAGTCGCTAGTATGTTATTTATGGTTAAGCATGATTTAGTTAGTCGTTTTCGTTTTACTTTCTGCACGTTATTTGTTTGTGTATTGATGGATTGTAGTGCACATGGGCTTAGTATGTTGGGTCTAAAGGTTCTCTATTTGAGGAAGGAAACCTAAAAGGCTACCATTACCGCGATATTTGCCGCGCCATTTACTATTTCGTTAGTTGCTTTTCCGTATCGCATCATTGCACATTTATTTCGATGTATAATTGCTCTTTAATCATCTCTTTGCATTATGCATCTAATTGCTTCTCTTCATTATGCATGCTTGTGTAATTATCATTTACTTATGTTTCTGTATCCATGAATATAATATGCTTATGAAATTGTATTTTTGTCGTCATTCTGTTTTACGGTTATACATACAAACTTAGATATGAGCTTTATTTTTATGCATGTGAACTTAGGAATATAACACTTTTGAACATATATGTTGCGTAGATTCGGTTAAGATATTGAACAAATCATATCATTACAAGTGGCATAAGTAAGGGACCATTCCAAACCCAACGGTTTGAGGTCTTCCCTTGCGAGGGGTGAGTGCGGCCTTAAATCATTTTTCCGGTTCACACCGGGTGGCGACTCAATGTTATTTCTCCAGTTTAGTTCCCCCGCGGGCTATTCCGTACTCCCGACCGGGCCACGAGCCTGGAACAGCGTTGCCGATTTCTGTGTCATACATCCTTGTTTGGTCCTGAACCGTTTTCTTATCCTCACACTAATGACGATATTGGATGAAGACGTGTTCCAGGTGTATACTTGTCAATGTGCACTAATGAGCTTTGTAAGTACACCCACAATAATAACGATTGGGTGACTATGTTAACTCATCTCGCTACATCTAATATTTACCAGAGCGACCTAAGTTCCGAGCACGTATACCCTCACACTAATGACGGTCTTGGGCATAAGTAGTAATAACTCATTCATCTACATATGAAAAGACGAACGATCTAATAATGCTCCAATATTATTAATACCATTATTTAAATAAAGCAATCACACCTATCACATGAGATTTATGAAATCAAATCATTAACATTCTTGGGTAAAAAAATTAATTTAAAACTGAAAACGCATATCCAATATGACTTATGCATAATTAAATTAAATAATAGAGACATAGATTCAAAAACATGTCAAACATGCAACAATTTTTTTGTGGTTAAGACCTGCTCTGATACCGGTTTGTGGGGCGTGGGGCGGATGTGGGACCCCTAGGGTCGGATCGGTGCCCCGTACAGCGGAAGTGGGGCTAACCCTTTGATATCAATCATAGGTGTATTTATAAATTATTTCAATGAAAACTAAATTCTGTTAAGGGTCCGTAGGGAAAAGCGGGGACCCAATCAGAGTCTGAAAACTCCAAAATGGAGAAAATTGAAGTTTTAGCGCTCATGAGCGTCAACTCTCGGTGTGTCGTGACACGCAGGCTTGGGCATCACAATACCCAATCTGTGAGAGTCAGCATCGTATCGCGCAAGTGTTAGCATCGCGACTCTCAATCTACAAGAGCTCGGCGTCGTGCCATGCAAGCGTTAGCATCGCGATGCGAGGAGGTCTGAAAGGTCAGTGTCGCGACGTTGGGGTCAGTGTCACCACGCTACCTATGGAAAATATTGAAAAGGAGCATTTTAACCTTCAAATATTTTAAACACTTTCAATTTTCTCTCAAAACACTTTAATACATAAAATTAAATTTTAACATCAAAACCAAAATCAACATATGTAATACAACAAACGTACATGTATTTTAAATAAAAATATGCATTTCTTTGAAGCAAAACATAAACCAAAATAGAACCCACAATGAAATGACTCATGATAATTCTAGGTTAGTGATTCTAGAATGGTAGTCATAGCTCCAAGCTATCATCTAGAGTTCCAAACTCTAATTTAATGTTTCATTGCCTAACATGAACATATTTGACCCAATTACAAGCATATGATGTTTTTAGGCTTCCAAAGAATCCATACATAATTCATTAGCCCAATTTCAACTTCAAGCCATGTTATTATTGTAACGACCCATAAGTAAGACGACTTTGAAACCCTGCGAACCCTACTCTTTCGGGCCTAATGGGCCTATTGATAATTATGGGCCCAAATGTAGATTAAAGGAGTGCATATTTTCTTTATTAAATCAAACTTAACTTAAGCTTGAGTCCTCTTGCAATAATTAAAAGAGTGTAGGCTTATTATACATATGCTTATACTAGGCCCAATTTGTAAGTCCAAGTGTTGTTTAAATGTCTAGAAAAATCCTCCAACTTCTTGTATTGTAAAAAGATGAAGTAACAAAGAAATTGAAATTTTCTTTCTTATTTTGGGCGTGGGGTTGAAAGATTGAAGAAGAAGCAATTTCATATCTTTTACAAAACCCTAAGAAGAAAAATCAAGAACTACCATCACCAAACAACCATAGGAGGAAAAGAAGAGAAGCTTGAGGAAACCCATTTGAGAAAGGAAGGCTT
>SKCR01021780.1:0-114318 GCA_019454045.1 Zanthoxylum bungeanum | reverse complement strand
TCTTCTCAATTTTTAGTTTTGAGCAAAGGAATTAAAACCTCCAATTCGCACTTAGTAAACCCTAAAGTTGGGATTAGCTTAATTGGCTTTGATTAAGTTACTTGCATGCATTTTTTAGAGTATCATGATAGTATTAACATGAATTGAGGTCCTTGTGAGTGTGTGTTACAGGGATTGAATATGTTTCTTATGTATTGAGTGGATAAATTGATATATAGAAGTTCGAGATTGAATATGCTTCTTCTGTAATGATGTAGAAATTTGGAGAAGTACCTATGTAAAAGTGTTAGAGGGATGGTATGAGGATTGTTGAGCATTGTCATTGAACAATTGATTTTTTTAGGTCCTGAAAATAGGCCAGCGTCGCGATGCGTCACTAGAAGCTGCTTACTGCCTCGGCCTGGGCATATGGGCTTCGTGACGCAGAATGCTCAGCATCGCGACATGTAACGAACAGAGGCTCTGCCTCAAGTTTATATTCTCTGTCTGGCTCGGCTTGTAAGGGCATCACAACGCGCCACACATGGCGTCACAACGCGATATAGGAAAATTTCAATGATATTTCAGTTTCAATCTACAACGTTGAGAACCACCCTAAGAGTTTCATATTAAGGCACATACATGCAAAATGACAAGTCGCTAGCATAATTCGTCGTGTGGTCTTGATGGATTAGAATAATTTAGAAGTTTAGTCTAACTTCGAAACATGTCTCATACTTTATATTCTAATTAAGTTTCTCGATTATAGATCATCGCAGGAACCGTAACATTCTTCGACGAAGCGAAGTAACATCGGCCAGATCCTAAAATAAGTGAGTGGACCTTTTTTTCTCAAATTGATTTCTATTTATTTCTTTTACCTCAAGACTTACTTTTGAAATATTTTAGGTCGTTAGCCAAGATAAATTCTCAATAATTTCATAAATGTGAATGTTTGAGCTATAATTTAGAAAGAGATGATTTCAAAGCATGATTTTGTGATTTTTGAGGCATGGAGGAAAAACTCACCTCAGGCTGTAACTTACGAGATTGACAGATTAAACATGTGCACATGTAGAGCAGGACTAGGGGGACGGTGATACGTAGCGCCCCTAGATCCTAGTTTCAGTGGCTTGGGGGACGGTGATACGTAACATCCGAAGACCACCAGATTGCAGGGCTAGGGGGACGGCGATACGTAATGCCCCTAGACCCTAGATTCAGGAATATGATAGTGGCATGCATTGGGAGACATCGATACATAACGCACCAATGTCATAGATTTGCACATTTGGCTCCAGTGCAGTGGCTTGGGGGATGACAATACGTAACGTCCCAATACCACTAGCTGGCGTATGGGGGGACGTCGATACGTAACGCCCCCATGTATTAGGTTTTCTACAGATCCTCAGATATTTCAGATGAGATTTTCAAATACAGTGGTTTATGAAAATTTTTCCAAAGAAACAGTTTTATTAAAGCGATTTTTTTTAAAGAAATCAGTTTTCCGGAAAGGTTGGAGTTTTCAGATTTAAAAGAGTTTTCAAGAAAGTTTCATTAAAAAAAAAGAATATTGCTTTCAAATATGCAAGATATTTCAGAAGGAATGGTTTAAGATGAATTTGGTTTTAGAACCATGAATTTTCAAGAACCGTTTTAGTTCCTATTTTAAACTGTCCACTCACTAGATCATTCAAATGATCTAACTCCCCCAATCCCAGTGTTTTGTTTTACAAGTTTACCTGGAGGACGAGATCGAGAGGATGGATAATGATGGCAGTCACCAGGGTGTCGAGTCCACCAGGTTAAGCCTAAGGGAGAGAGTTCAGTCAAAGTCAAAAGTTAAGTCATGTAACAATCGTTGGTATTACATCGGTCATTGTATAAAGTTTAAAATGTTGTGAATAAAGTTCTAAATGGAGTATTGGGTATACAATTATCATTATTGAGTTGTATATTATGTTATTGAGTCAGGGCAATGGTCTCATGCGTGAATCGGTAATTTTCTGATGAGTTTAGTAATGATGATCACAGTCGGATACTCAGAAGCTGATGGGGATAGGTCAGCCTATTCCCTGCCAGTAGCATCTCATGGAGGGGGATGTTACACTTATTCGAAGATTATGAAGATATAAAAATTGAATTAATTGAAGTTGATTATTTAAGTTCTGAAGAATCTGAAATATCTGAAATTTACTCAGAAACATCTTGAGAAGAAGAATGATGTCTAAAGATAAGGAAATTATTGATAAAGAAGTCATAGACTATACATAAATAGAAGAGAATTCTAAAGAATATTCAATATGTGCAACTTTCGATAATAAAAGGTTAGCAAAAATCAAAAAATTAGAATTAAATCTAAAACACCTATCCAATCTTATGCTGAAACTTATAAGGATGTACTTAAGATTTTAAGTGCGGTTTATACCCACTTATTCCTGCATTATTATCTTATTATTTTGTTAGGTTTCGTGTCATTTAATATATTTTTTAGTTTGTTTTATTTCTTATTGATAAGAAGCATTGGAACATGGATCTTGAAGCAAATGTACGTGTTTTGAGACCTTACGGATGCAAATGAAGCACTCGGGAAAGCTAAATATGCAAAAATAACTTATCCTGAAAAAGTGGGTGGCATTGTGACGCCACTTATGGCATCGCGACGCCCCCACAGGAAGCCAATATATAAATTCCCGAGATTTGGGCGTTGTGACGCCAATTCCGGCGTCACAACGCTGCGGCTGATGTCCAGAATCTTCAGAAATCATTATTCTATAAGCACAAGGACTCCAAGACTTCCCTATAAATATATAAGCACGTTCAAAACCCTAGGGGAGAAAAATACACAACTCAAGAGTTCCAAACACATATTTTAGAGAGATCCAAGGAGAAGGATTGAAGAGCGACGAGAAGAGACAAAGGCGGTGACGTCCGAAGACGAAGGGATTCGATTCAGGTTTAATTTGATAGTTTCTTTCTTCAAACTCTAATGATGTCTAACATGTTCTTAACATTATTTTCATTGTTTTCTCTTTAGTCATGAACTAAATCTATTATTCTAGAGGATGATGTAGTCTATGCTTGAACCTATATTTAATAGCCAATTGATTGTTACAAAGTTTTAATTCAGTTTATTTATATTTTCTTGTGTTTAATGCTTCTAATTTTTTGGCCACAAATTAAGATGATACATGTTTAGAATCTATCACTCATGAGAATGGAGTTTGAATAGGATCTAGAGAATATAACTTAGGAGATTTGTAGAGTTCGAGAGAATTTATAATCCCTTTGAAGTCATTAATAAAGATTCACAAAGCGTAATGAGTTATTGATTACTTTATTTTAAGGATATCGAAGTCAGTAGTTAATAATATTTTCACTCGGCACTCGGATAGGGAGTTAGAATAATTTAGGATTCTTGACTTATAAATAATAAAATTGAGTAATAATTGAATGGCATAATAAATGCATATGGGATAGATAAAGTGAAATCAGACTCTAGAATCTCTCTCATCTTGGTTTATCTTGATTTAACGTTTTGATATCTTGTTTAATTAGTTTTTAGTTTTTACTTTAGATTATTTTAAAGTGGCTTCTAAATAAAGTTAGGTTTACTAATTATATTACTTAGTGAGAGTTTGATTACAATCCTTGAGGGTTCGACACTTTTTACTTATCATTTACTAAAACTTGAGACTGTATACTTGCTGTACGATAATCTCGCAACAAGTTTTTAACGCCATTGCCGGGGATATTAATCTAATTCATATTAATATTATTACCAAGTAACCTTGATTTTAAATTATATTTTTTTTTTGTATTTCTATTTTTTATATTTATTTATTTTCTTTTAAGGGAAATTGAGAAAGAAGCAATTGTGGCTGGAAATATAGAGAACAACTCGTGCCAGGTGGCAATGAGAGATCACTTTAAGCCAGTCATTGATGATAAGTACTCTGGGATTGCGTATCCACCAATCAATGCCAATAACTTTGAGCTGAAACCTGCATTGATCAATATGATGCAAATGAACCAGTTTGGTGATTCAGCTGTAGAGGATCCCAATGTACATTTAAGGATGTTCTTGGTGATGGCGGATACTATAAAGATGAATGGCATGACTAAAAAGACCATCAGGCTACGTTTATTTCCATTCTCTTTAAGGAACAAAGTAAGAGATCGGCTGTAATCAATACTGATGGGGAGCATCATGACATGACAGGATATAGCTATAATATTTCTTGCGAGGTTCTTTCCACTAGCTAAATCAGCCCAACTGAGAATAGAAATAAGCACTTTTAAGCAGTTGGAGACTGAGAATCTGTATGAGGCCTGGGTGCGCTTTAAAGATCTACTCAGGAGATGCCCACAACATAATTTTAAAAACTGGGTTCAGATTCAGTTATTCTACAATGGGTTGAATGGTCCAAACAAGACCATGGTCGATGCAGCTGTTGGAGGAACCTTGTTCAAGAAATCTTCTGAAGATGCGTAAGCTCTACTGGAGGAGATGGCCATTAATAATTTCCAATGGCCAAGTGAACGTACTATTGTGCCTAAGATGGCTGGTATATATGAGGTGGATCCTATTGTTGCACTTGCAGCTCAAGGGTCATCCCTCATGACTCATCTAGCAGTATTGACCAATCAATAGGCCAACCATCTATTGAAGCTACTGCTGTTAATAGAATGATCTTACCCGATGGAAGATATGAGCAAGTCTAATATGTGAAAAATTAAAACTTCAACAACTATAGAGACAATCCTATGCCTAACTATTATCATATGAACTTATCATATGCTAATACAGAGAATGTCTTGCAGCCTCATTCTGGCTTCAACAATCAAAGATCATAACATATATCTTCCCTAGAAAACCTCATGAGCACGTTTGTTGCTAAAACTTCAGAGAGGTTTGAGAAGAATGAGTTGAGGCTGAATAATATTGAAACGCACATGAGCAATATCGGAGCAACAATAAAGTCTTAGAAGTGCAGATTAGGCAGATTGCTTCTTCCATGGCTAATCAACAGAAAGGTTCATTTCATAGTAAACTATGGTCAACCCTAGAGAGCAGTGTCAAGCCATTTCCCTTAGGAGTGGGAAAGAGATTAGAGATAGTCCTAAAGATTTAGGGAGTAAAGATAAAGAAGCAGCACTTCAGAAGGAAATAATTAAAAAAGAAAAGAACAATGCAGTAGCTCCTCCATTTAAACCACCTCTCATCCCGAAGACACTTTTGCCATATCCTCAGCGCTTTCAAAGAAAGAAATTGGATGATCAGTTCCCCAAGTTTCTTGATTTTTTTAAGAAGATCCATATAAACATCTCATTCGCAGACGTATTGGAAAAAATGCCTAACTATGTGAAGTTTATGAAGGAGATGATGTCAAAGAATATGAAGCTGGCTGATTTTGAAACAGTAGCACTCACAGAAGAGTGTAGTGCCATTATACAGAAGAAGCTCCCTCCAAAGCTGAATGATCATGGTAGCTTTACTATACCATGCACTATTGGGAATTGATATTTTGGTAAGACGCTATGCGATCTAGGTGCTAGTATCAATCTCATGCCCTTATTCATCTTCAAATAGTTGGGCATAGGTGAGGCAAAGCCAACCATTGTCACATTGCAGCTAGCAAATAGATCTCTCACCTACCCACGAGGAATAATAAAGGATGTATTAGTCAAGGTGGATAAGTTTTACTTTCCTGCTGACTTCTTTGTTCTTGGTATGGAAGAGGATAATGATGTCCCAATCATCATTGGGAGATCTTTCTTGGCAACAGGCAGAGCGATCACTGATGTGCAAAAAGGTGAATTGAAAATGAGAGTTCAAGATAAAGAAGTCACCTTCAGTGTTTTTTGAGCTATGTCTAGTCCTCAAGGTGATGAAGAATGTCACAGGATAGACATTGTAGAAAACCCAGTTGCAAAGGACAAAGACCATGTGTTAGGTGTGTCTCCATATATTCAAGCCAACATGTAGGGTGAACCAATAGTTAAACAACCAATGAGCATAGTGAAGCCATGCAAAGAAGATCCTCTGCAGATAGAACTGAAAATGATCCCAAAGTGCAGAAAAAAGAGGAAATCAAAAGTCAATGCTAACCTGAAGATGATCCATGTAAAGCTCAAAACATAGGTGAGCTAATTTCACCACATGTGCAGTCCAAAATTTCAAATATCAGTGGACCATGAAGGATCATCCATGGATAAATTACAGCAGCCAGCCAAGTATTAGTTTTCATGTCATAACAACCGGTGGATACCAAAGAATAAGGCAGATGAGACTACTCGGTTCGCTACATTGAAGCCAATGTGACCTTTTGGGTGGTTGTGTCTGGCTGAAGATGTTAAACTTAGCGCTAACGGGGATACAACCCTTGTATTTGTTTATTTTTATTTTCTTTACTTTATTTTTAGTTTATTGTGTGCTATTTACTTGTTTATTAGTTTGCATGTGTATTTATGCAGGTAATAGCGCAACCCACACAGCCGGCGCAACCAAATTCTGACCAACAGGAACCTAATCAACTCCATGTATGGTAGTGTTGTTCCTCACTCTTGTTTCTTTATGTTTATCTTACATTGAAGACAATGCAAGTTTTAAGTATGAGGTGTGTGTATGTAGTGATAGTTCCTGCTATTTAAAAAAAATACTTTTTTATGTCCTACATGGTAAAACATATGTCTAATGAAGAGTTTTGTTTGTTTTAGAATGACATCTTAGAAATAATAAGTTCCCAATTTATTTTTATCTGATGCATTGAGTAGGTGATCTAGGTTAGACTCGTAAGCACTTAACAATAGGTTTTTAGCAGTAAGAACTTATGTAGTTGGCAAAGTGACGAGTTGAATAAATTATTTACTGATGAATGACTGTTTTCTTAGATGTCTATCTTGATTTGCTAGTGTTATGATGTATGGTATGGTTAAAAACAAAAGAGAGAGAAAAGCAAAAAAAAAAGAAATTTAAAAAAAAAAAAAGAATAAAAGAAGAAGTTAAATCACCTATAACTGATAAGCGTGAAGCTTCCCATGGGCAAGTGTTAGGACCACCATGAGAATAAATGCTACCTTAAATGGTAGGTGTGTTGAAAAAAATGAAAAAAGAAAAGAGAAAAAAATTGTATCATACTGAGCACGGAATAGGCAAATACAGAGTACTTTTGAGATATCTCGGTTGGTTTGACCCATCGAATCTCAATTTTTGAGACGAAATCATTGAGTTGCCTTACTTAGGAGTCGAGCTATGACCAGACCCTTACACACACACACAATGAGTCTGGCTTAGATGATTTATTCAAGAAATTAGATTTAAGTTGCGTTGAGTGCTTTGAAGGTTCTCTGATTTCATTCTTATACGTTCTTTGAGGATAATATTATGTGTAACTACTGCGATTATTTTATTTTTATTTTATTATTTTTTGCATGATTGTGTGTGAATGACGTTTTTGGGTGTCATCAATGTAAGCCCTCATGAGACTATAACTCGTCCACTAGGGCCGCCTAGGGGTTTAAAGACTTGTTGCATACACTAAATACAATCGTGATCCCTACGAAAGTGGCATAGTTAATTTAGTTACTTTTGTTTGTTTATTTTTTACTTAGTCTTTTGCTCGGGACTAGCAAAATCTTAAGTTGGGGGGGGGGGGGGGGGTTGGGGGTGTTTGATAAGTGTCGTTTATACTCACTTATTCATGCATTCTTAGCTTACTATTTTATTAGGTTTCGTGTCATTTAATGTATTTTGTAGTTTGTTTTATGTCTTATTGATAAGAAGCATTGGAACATGGATCTTGGAGTAAATGTACGTGTTTTGGGACCTTACAGATGGAAAGGAAGCACGCGGGAAAGCTAAATTTACAGAAATAACCCATCCTGAAAAATTGGGTGGCATTGCGACGCCACTTATGGCATCGCGATGCCCCTACATGATGCCAACATAGAAATTCCTGAGAGTTGGACGTTGCGACGCCAATTCCAACGTCGTAACGCTGCGGAAAATGTCCAGAATCTTCAGAAATCATTATTCTACAAGCATAAGAACTCCAAGACTTCCCTATAAATATATAAGCATGTCCAAAACCCTATGGGGAGAAAAATACACAACTCAAGAGTTCCAAACACATATTTTAGATAGATCCATGAAGGATGATTGAAGAGCGACGAGAGGAGACGAATGCGGCGATGTCCGAAGACGAAGGGATTCGATTCGAGTTTAATCTTCTAGTTTCTTTCTTCAAACTCTAACGATGTCTAACATGTTCTTGACATTATTTTCATTTTTTTTTTTATCTTTAGTCATGAACTAAATATATTATTCTAGAGGATGATGTAGCCTATGCTTGAACCTATGTTTAGTTGCCAATTGATTGTTATAAAGTTTTAATTCAGTTTATTTATATTTTCTTGTGTTTAATGATTCTAGTTTGTTGCCACAAATTAAGATGATGCATATTTAGAATCTATCACACGGGAGAAGGGATTTTGAATATGATCTAAATAATATAACTTAGGAGATTTGTAGAGTTTGGGAGAATCTATTATCCTTTTGAAGTCGTTATCAAAGATTCACATAGCGTAATGAGTTATTGATTACTAGATTTTTATAGGGATATCGAAGTCAGTAGTTAATAATATTTTCACTCGGCACTCGGAAGAGGGAGTTAAAATAATTTAGGATTCCTGACTTGTAAATAATAAAATTGAGTAATAATTGAATGACATAACAAATACATAGGGGATAGATAGGTGATATCAGGCTCTAGAATCTCTCTCATCTTGGTTTATCTTGATTTAACATTTTGATATCTTGCTTAATTAGTTTTTAATTTTTAATTTAGATTATTTAAAAGTTTCTTCTAAATAAAGTCAGGCAAGTATTAATGAAATTATGAGAAAAATACCTCCTAAGAAAAGAGAAAAAATCAATATGTTTACCTTGCAGGTATTTAAACATTATTCAAATCTTTATTTATTTCATATTGTGATTAGTTTGTTCGACAAAAGATTCTATAATGTGAAAGATGCGCATTTAGGAACAGTATAAGGTATCTTAACCTACAAAAAACTACTATTTACCTGATATCCTAAATACTGCCTAAATATAAAAGATAAAAATTTCACTGATGCTTTAAGTCTTCATTTCGAGTTATTAAAAGATAGATTCTTAAAACCTGGTAATAAAATAATAGTGTTTATTACTTTATTTTATTCTTATTAAGAAATACTAATTATTTTGAGATTCATTCAAACAAACCATTTATTGAAATATCTAATGAATGTTTAGAAATAAGTAATGTAAGAGAACCATTCTTACAAGAAATAATTATTCCTGATAATTACAAGATTAGGTTTAGAAAAGATCTCAGCTTTAAATGAAAGAAGTTCTTTCGTCGAATAAACAATTCCGATAAAATATATAAATAATGAACTAATATTGTCAAGAAGAAGAGCTAGTTTTGACACTTTAAGAAAATGAAAAGAAATAACTCAAAATCTTGTTTCGTTTAAACGAAGTATGAGTTATATTGATGTCAAGAGACAAGCTCAAACTCTTAGGATTTATGGAAAATATTATTATGAAATAGAAGGTGTCAAAGTACTCTATATTCTCATAGACGTAGGGGCAATTAGTTTCCACATAGCTAAGGATAAAAATTTCAATTTGAAATATGAATCTGTAGAAACCTACGAATATAAAATTTTTGATGAAATAATTTTCAGATATAATCAAATTGTAATAGTACCAATAATCATACAAGGTCATGAAATGACAATTCATAGCGAAATGGATGGAGGAACATATCATGTTCTTCTTGAATTTTTTTTTTTTAGAATCTATAGAAGATTATAAAATAACCGAAAAGATTTTGAATTTACAAATGATGGTGAAATCATATTTTATCCTAAAGTAAGGGACTAAAATACCTAATGAAATTAAATTTCCATTATTGGTATACATCCAAATAGAATTCATAGATACAACATGTGCATTATTTGATAAATGGTCATAAATTACTTTGATTAAATCTTTTCTTTGAAAGGGATGGATGGAATTGGTAAAGCCAATAACAATCGAATGAGTCACTGGAAACTTCAGTATAACAAAATATGACAATGGCTAATTAGTTTTACTAGGACGTAAAATGGTCTCAATTAAGCGTGATTATGCTTATGAAAACCTAGAAGTAGACAAACTTCTTGGTAATGATTTTATACTACAATTTGCTTAATATGGATAAACGTTGTATATGATTACTTTGAAGACACCATTTGGTCATTTAATCAAACTCTCAAGGAAGTTTAAACCATTCAGAGTTCAGCCAACCAATCGTGGTGAATGTATTAGAATTGAAATTAAAAATATGATACTATATACATGTAAACAGATAAATAAACAAATAAAATACATGGAAGAGTCACATCTAAATAAAGATGATATATATAATCGCTGAAAATTATGGAGAAAATCCAATTGAAAATTGGGATATTCAAAAGGAATATGATGAAATTAAGCTAATAAATACAACCACAATAATATGTGTAAAACCTATGATTTATAATCAAAATGATAAAGAATAATTTATTAAGCAAATTAAAGAAAAATACTATACAGTAGTCCAACATTTATGGTTAGAAATCATGCTAAAATAAAAAGAGGAAAAGCCTGTATGGTTATAAATTACAAGAAATTAAATAAAGCAATTCAATTGATGGGTATTTCATACCAAGTAAAAATGTTCTAATTAACCTTGCAAAAGGAAAAAATTATTATTCAAAATTTGATTGTAAGTTAGACTTTTGGCAAATAGAATTAACATCAGAATCAGTGCCACTTACGACATTAAGTATACTAAATGGTCACTAGGATTGATTAGTGATTCCCTTTGAATTAAAAAAAATGTACCTCAGATTTATCAAAGAAAAATGGACAAAATCTTTTGTAAAGATGATAATTACATGTTGATGATATTCTCGTCTGTTCAGAAACATATGATGAAGATGTTAACCATTTAAAATATTTCTCAACAATTTGTAGAAAAAATGGAATAATTCTGTCACAGAAAAAGACAGAAATTATGAAAAATGAAATAGATTTTTTAGGATTAATTATAAGTTTCAATGAGATTAAGTTACAACCCCATATATCAAAAAAAAAAAGGAAAAAAAAATCCATGATATTCTATCAGATAGAAAGATGATTCAGAAGTTTTTAGGATGTTTAAACTATTAAGAAAGTTTTATTCCTAATTCGGCTAAAAAAACGAGCAATTTTGCAAAAACTGTTAAAGAAAAACAATACAAAAGAATGAATTATAGAATATACAGAAGTCGTCAAAAAACTAAAGGATGAATGTAAAGATCTCCCAAAATTAAGACTTCCTCAAGAATCAGATAATTTTATTGTTCAAAAGGATGCATCTTATCTATATTGGGCAGCTTTATTAAAAACTGATATTGGTGAAATATGTCGATATTCAAGTGGAACCTTTAATACAGCTGAAATAAATTATTCAACCAATGAAAAAGAACTACTCGCCACAGTTCGTGGAATTCGTAAATATACTTTATTTCCATTACCTAATGAATTTATTGTTGAAACAGATAACACCCAAGTTAAGGGTTTAATTTTTAATAAATTTCCTCAAGAGCCACAATTCAGAAGATTACAAAGGTGGTAAGTAGTATTAAGTTTTAATAACTTTAAAATTAATCATATTAAAGGAGTTGATAATTTTTTGGCTGATTATTTAAGCATGTATCCAGATTACCATGGAAGCTAATTTAGTATTAAAACTAAATAAAATTTTAGAAATGGCAATAGTCATGGATAAAAATCAAAGAGGACTACATGAAGAAATGGTAGCTCTTCAAGAAGAATATCTTCGTGATATTTAAAATCTTACTCAAGGAATGGATTCCTTAATGGAACAAAATGAACAACTTTTTGATACAATAGATGATTATGGGAAAGAATTTTAGTCTTGCATAGAAGAATTGTTGGAACCTCCATCTACACCAATGAGAGAATATCTCAACAGAGATATCTATTCAAACTCCTCAGATAGATGTTCAAACTCAAGGGCATAATCAAGACCCATTGACTCAATGAGGCTTACAACCTCAAGTAAGTAAGAACATGGGGTATGAGAAACAGGCTTCACAGCCTTTTTACCACACTCTGGCATTATGGTAGAAGCTTAGAGATAAATTTCTCTCAAACCCAATTATACAAATTACATAAGGTAATTTGGTCAAAATAAAAATTTTAATTTAAAACATACAATGCATATCCAATGTGACTTATGCATAATTAAATTAAAATACAGAGGCATAAATTCAAATACATGTCAAACATGCAACATGTGTTGTGTGGTTAAGACTTGCGCTAATACCATTTTGTTGGGGCGGAAGTGGGACCCCTAGGGTCAGATCGATATCTCGGGCAATGAAAGTGGGTCTAACCCATGTATATCTAGCATAGGTTATTTTTAAAATATTTTATGGAAAACTACATTTCATTACGAGTCAGTAGGAAAAATCGGGGACCAAATCGGAGTCCTGAAACTCCGGAACGAAGATGAAGTTTCAACGCTTATGAGCATCAACTCTCGTAGTGTCACGACATGAAGGCTTAGGAGTCAAGACGCCCAATTTACGAGAGCCCGGTGTCACAACGCCCAAAGGTTAGCATCGCGATTCTCTCAGCTATGAAATTTGAGTGTCACGGTGCTAGAGATCAGAGGCGCAATGCCGCCCTGTGTAAAATATTGGCAGTGAGTGAATTTGCCTTCAAATCAATTCTAAATACTTACAATTTTCTCCAAATACTTTAATACACCTAAAATCCAATTTTAGCATCAAAACCAACATCAACACATGTTATACAACAAACATACACGTATTCTAAATATTTATATGCATTAGTTTGAATCAAAACACAAACCAAATGAGAACCCCATAATGAAATGACTCATGAACAATTCTAGGTCACTCAAAGGTGGTCAAGTGATTGTAGAATGGTAGCCATCGCTCTAAACTTTAATTTAGAGTTCCAAACTTTAATTAATTATTCATGTCCAATATGAACATATGTTTATATTTCCAAAGCATCCATACACAATTCATTAGTTTAATTTCAACTTCAAGCTATGTTATTATGCATCCAATACATAATTCATCATTATATGTTTCACTAATGATAACTCACTAATGAAAAACATATCTTTGGAGAAAATCAAACTTACCTAGCAAGCTTGATACACAATTCATTAGTCTAATTTCAACTTCAAGCTATGTTATTATGCATCCAATACATAATCCATCACTATATGTTTCACTAATGATAACACACTAATGAAAAACATAGCTTTGGAGAAGAAACTTACCTAGCAAGCTTGATATAAAGATCTAATTTACTTCCCATTGTTAAAATATTGTGAAGAACTTCCAAAGTTAGCAAGCTTGACTCCAAGATTCAATCTTGATTCCAATGCTAGCAAGCTTCACTCCAAGATCTAATCTTGATTTCTCCTTGTTAAAATGTTGTAGAGATCTTCTAAAGCTTTTATAAAAACTTATCTTACTTAAGCTAATTTCTCTAACTCTTGCTTGTTTTAGCTTTCTCAAGCTTGATTAAAACTTTTGCTCAAACTTGCTATTTATAGAAAAACTTAGGTAATTTTTAATTAATAAAAGTTCTAATCAACTTTTATGTGGGCTTAATCTAATTTATCCAAATATGTATAATTAGGTGTGACTAATCATCATTGTCTAACGCTTTGATTTAATCCAATTAAATTAAGATAAAGTTTAATTAACGGATTAGTTACATGTATACCACTTTGATTTAATCCAATTAAATCATGCCAAATACACCTATAATTACATATTTATAATTACCAAAATATCCTCAAATGGTAGAGATATTTATGAAATTACGACAAATCCCTTGCGTAATTTTGGATTAATTGAATTAATCCAATTGGGTCAAAGTAAATAATCAATGTTATTCAATAACACTTAATTATCTTGGTTGATAATTATAATATCAAAAATTATCGGCTACCCAAATTCCCAATGAGTACACTTCATATTGTGGGACTCTCTAAGTCCAGACACGTTCGTCATATAATCCTAGTTTATACGTACTCAATTCGGCCACCTCCAAATTCACGAAGAACACGAACGATCTTTATGAACTATAAAAGTCGAGGTCATCAGATATGTTTATCAGTCTCTCTGTCGTAGGCTATCCGAGTTGTGCTTAGGAAACATAGATTACACCGTCAAGTTTCCAAGGGGCACATATCATGTTGACATCTCCACGATTCTTTAAAACTAATCAGAAACCATTTCTGATATATGCGATCCACTCTAGGTGATCAACTTTGGCCAAAGTCTTAAGAATAGTGACTTACTCACATGGATACCTAAACCTATTATGGTACATATACAGCCCGACAGATCCTATCTAGATACGCACTTGATTAAAGAGTGTATTGGTCCACACCCAAGGAACATTTAGTGGTCAGGACATGAAAGGTCTCTGACATACATGGCATTAAAGTGTAGAGGATCACACACAAAACCAATGATATCCTATAGTCAAATGATCACATATGCTACTCGACTCGAGAAGATTCCTATTGACAGCGGTGTGTACTTCCAACTATTAGGAATCACCTGTGAGTCATTTAGTATTCACTCCAACGAATACCCACATTTCTATACGAGCTTCCCTTGCTCATGATCCATCAGTTTAAATCATTGGAACTCCAATTCCAATATATGACATGTGCTAGTCTTCTAGGTTATAGGAATTCGACCGTATTTCAAAACCAACGACTAGGAATATTTATTTTAAGAATAATTTTTAATAGTAATACTATCCCAATATCGAACCACCCAATGTCCAGTATTATTACATGACTATTATAAGGTCGATGTCATTCTCAACATATTTATATATTAATCTAATACACATAATGACATTATCATTAATAAGGTTTGAAATGAAAATATAGTTATTTTGTTAATAAATAATAAAATATAATGTACAATACATTATTCGGATTGGGCTCCAAGTACCAACTCCAACACTTTAACCTTCAACGGGTAATATAGTTGTTATATTTACAGGACTGGCATACCGACCTATTTGTAGAGATGTGGAAGTTTTTCACCTTCTTTATATATTGAGCCCAATTTCATTTCTTACACCTTCATACAATTTTGTTTAAGGTAAAAATATCGTGAGTAAACTCAACCTTAATCATCATACACTCTTCATAATTAAAGCTCACAAACCTCACCGACATACACATTTAGTGAGCTTGGGAAACTTGGGGTTAGAAACTCATAATTTTAATCTTCTTATCTTTTGTGAGCGCCCAAGTTATAAAATTTCATATTCAAACACTTGAGGTTGTGGAAATCCCTTTGTGCGTGGGCATACTCAAAAGGGTGATTATTGTAATGGTTTGTGAGTGAGCCTAAAGATAAAACTCATTGTAAATGTTTAAGAGATAACCTAGGGAAAAAATTATCATGTAAAGGTTTGGAGTGAACATGGGGGACAAAACTCTTAATTGCGAGTGAACCACGAAAAACTCGATGTAAGTTATGAAATCGACTTATTGGAAATCTTCAAGCACGGCTTGGGGGAGTGGACGTAGGTATTATTGGTCGAACCACTATCAATCTGATGTCAATTTCTCTAATCTTATCTCTTTAATTTATTGGAATCATTATATTATATTTCCATATTATTTAGTATAACTTGTAATTAAGAAATAAATTGTTGGGCGTATTAATTGTAGAAATTGAATTTTAAGCTTAATTGGTAAAGATACTAGCTTAGTAGCGTAAAATCAAAAAGAATTTTAATTCCCCATAATTAGGCCATTACCCAATTCACCCCCT
Source organism: Zanthoxylum bungeanum (assembly GCA_019454045.1). Classification (NCBI taxonomy): domain Eukaryota; kingdom Viridiplantae; phylum Streptophyta; class Magnoliopsida; order Sapindales; family Rutaceae; genus Zanthoxylum; species Zanthoxylum bungeanum. The sequence goes on along the minus strand of SKCR01021780.1, from coordinate 98,406 downwards.
CTTGAGTATACATATTGTTGTTTGTAAGTGCTTGTAGGTTGATAAGTACATGAAAATGTACTTTGAACATCGCTAATTCGGCTCGATTACCAAGTATTTGATCCTAATTATAGTTTATTTTATGTCTAGTTATTAGGAAGTAACGGAACATGGATCTTGGAGCAATTACACATGTTTCGAGACCTTGCAGATGCATCAGAAGCACGCGGGAAGAGCGGAAACGAAGAAAGCACAAGACCAGAAAAAAGCATTGGCGTCGCGACGCCTCCTCAGTAAAGTTACATAGTGGATGCCCGAGAGTTTGGCGTCGTGGCGCCCTGGCAGATGTCCAGAATCTTAATTCAGATGTGTTTCACGCATATAAGGACTCTGGGACTTCTCTATATAAACCCAAGTTCTTCCAAAACCCTAAAAGAGGAGAAAAACAGAGAGAAACACACAACAAATAGTTGAAGTCACATATTTGAGAGAGAAGAACGAGGAAGCTTCATGCCAGATATGATGCTCATCCGATCTATCAAGGCTATGTCTCTCTTCTATATGGAGAACTAATCTCATATACAAAGCTAATGATGAACTATTGTAATTAAGTTATTATATTCATGTTTTTGAAACCTGAATGTTCATCAACGTTTAATACAGTTGATATCTTGTTGTTCTTTATTATCTTTTGATTTATAATCCAGAGAATGGGTTTTACCAACTTGCATATAGGAATAGTCATGCTTCTTCTATGTGTCATTGGGGAACCAAGTTGTGACTAATAATGTTGTTTTATGAGTTGATCTTCTGCTGTAGTATTGTCTGAGGGTATATTGTCGATGTTAGATAGGTCATAACGATAACATTGTATGATGTTAACATAAAGAAAAAAATTCATCGATTACCTTGGAATTTAATATGTTTTGATTGAAATATCTTCCGATTGTTGGTTTAGGATGTGAAACCTTCAATTGAGTAATAAAAGGAATCAATTACTGAATATATGGATTTGATACAAGAGAGATTTTCGACGCTTTGCTGCTTTTCTCTACTTATCTTTCTTAAGTAATTCTCATAGTTTTATTTTATATTACAAATTCAATCCATATCTTTAATCAAGTTATTGCTAACATTTTCTTTAAGTGAATTAGTTTCTTGTAACCATATCTCTGAGGAATCGACACCACAACTATATTGCGATACCTGCAAGTATTTTTTGGGCGTAATAAAATTTTGACGTCGTTGCCGGGGAGACGGTTTACAAGCAAAAGAAACAGGTTTACTTAGTCAACAACACAGCAGTAACTTCGTTCCACCTTTATTTTTTTGTTATTTTTATTTTATATTACAAATTAAATCCATATCTTTAATCAAGTTATTGCTAACATTCTCTTTAAGTGAATTAGTTTCTTGTAACCATATCTCTGAGGAATTGACACCCCAACTATACTGCGATACCCACAAGTATATTTTGGGCGTAATAAAATTTTGGCGCCGTTTCCGGGGAGACGGTTTACAAGCAAAAGAAGCAGGTTTACTTAGTCAACAACAAAGCAGTAACTTCGTTCCACCTTTATTTTTTATTATTATTATTTTTATTTTCTATTTTATTTATTTAATTTCAGTTTTAGTTTAGATTTTTCTTTTTAGTTTAGTTTCTTTTATTTTTGTTTCTTGTTTGTGTTGAGTGCATGCCTAGACTTAGGGATCGGTTTGGTAGATTTGCTAAGATTAAAGAGGAAGATTCTGATTCAGAAAGTCTGTTTGATAAAATTTTTGCAACACCACCTAGATCTAGCACACACAACATGAGTGAGTAAGAGACCACCCATTAGGTCTCTTGAAGAGTACCTACATCCCACTCGCACAACTACACCATCATGCATAATATTTCCTCCTAATGCACCACATATAGACTTTAAACCTGGGATGATATAATATCTCTCAACCTTTCATGGTTTGGAGAATGAGAACCCTTATGTGCACTTTAGGGAGTTTGAAGAGGTTGTAGCAACCTTCCATGACCGATTTGGGACTACGGACATAATTAGACTCAAGTTCTTCTCTTTTGCCCTTAAGGATGGAGCTAAAAGCTGGTTGTATTCGTTGAGACCTCATTCAATAGGATCATGGGGTGAGATGATACATGCATTTTTCAAAAAATACTTCCCACACCATAAGAAAAATGCTTTGAAAAGACAGATCTCTACTTTCTCCCAGAAAGACAGTGAAACCCTTTATCAAACTTGGGAGAGGTTTAAGGAGATGTTAGCGAGTTGTCCTCACTATGGGTATGAGAGTTGGTGCTTAGTGAGTTACTTTTATGACGGTCTAACCCCTAAGGAGCGCCAATTCGTTGAGACGATGTGCAATGGTGAGTTTATACGAAAGGACCATGATGAGGCATTAGAGTATTTAAATGACCTAGCCGAAAAATCCCACACTTGGACTGGACCTAATGCATTGGATAGCACTGATATGACACGTTCCACTCCTTCTAGCGGAGGCATACACCACTTTAGGGAAGAAGATAATCTTAGAGCATATGTTGAGCTATTGACTAAAGAGATAGGAGCTTTAAAAGGCAAAGATAGCAAAATTATGCATGTGGTAGCTCAGTTAGAACCCCAAGGGGTGTGGTTTGTGTCTAAAGGGAGTGACCATCTAGCCCAAGAGTGTTCTTTATATGGTGAGATGAGAGAAAATTTTGAGGAACAATGTAATACCTTAGGGATGTAGAAGAAACCTTATACACCGTATTCAGACAGTTATAATCCTGGTTGGAGGAACCACCCAAATTTTAGTTGGAAGCATGAGTCTCAACAGCCCACTCAAACACCACAGCCTAGAAGTTATAGTGCTCCCTAGTATCCCACACTTACCATTCATAGAAACTCTTTAGAAGACACTGTGCTTGCATTTATAGAGGGCCAGAGTAAAACTAATCAAAGGTTTGAATCATTGATAGCTCATGTGGTTGAAGATAATAAGGAGATAAATAGTCAAGTCTCTAAATTAACTAACGTGTTAAATATGCAGAAGTCGGAAAAATTCCCATCTCAGGCACAACCAAATCCACAAGGGCAACACATGGCACAGGCTAATCATGAGGCATCTAATATAAAATATGTTAATGCTATAATCGCTAGGAGTTGTAAAGAGGTAGGGATGAAGAACACCTCCAACATTGTAAGTGACCTCAAAGTTAGTAGTTCAAATACTACTTAGGAAGAACAAATGCAAAGCTCAGTTCGAGTACCTTTCCCTCAAGCTCTTAAGCCTACTGTGAGAGCTACAGACACTAATGGTGAGATCCTAGAACATTTAAAGCAAGTAAAGATTAACATTCTTTTGTTACATGTGATCAAACATGTTCCTACATATGCGAAGGTTTTGAAAGATCTATGCACCATGAAGAGAAAATATCATATGAAAAATACTGCATTCCTGAAAGAACAAGCAAATGTAGTGATTGACCAGAGGGCCCCACCAAAATACAAAGATCTTGGATGCCCCACTATTGCTTGCCACAATAGCACATATGAGTTCGGTCAGGCTTTATTAGATTTAGGTGCTAGTGTTAATCTCATGCCATATTCTATTTATATGCAGCTCGGACTTGGGGAGATTAAACCTACATCAGTGGTTTTACAGTTAGCTGATCACTCTATCAGAACACTGCGGGTAGTAGTTGAGAATGTTTTACTGTAAATTGATAAATTCTACTACCATGTTGATTTCTTAATTTTAGACACTCAATCTGTAGTTCACACTGAGTCAAAAGTGCCTTTTATATTAGGTAGACCTTTTCTTGCTACAGCTAATGCCCTTATCAATTGCAGGAACAGTCTCATGAAGATATCATTTGGGAATTTGACACTGGAGGTGAATATCTTTCATGTTGAGAAACAACCACAGGATGACGATGAGTGCCATTATACATATTTGATGGACATAGTCTCGCTGGAAACGGCTTCTTTACAATATGAATCTAACCCTCCCGATCTAGACCTAGTCCCAAAGAACCGTAAGAATAGGAAAATGAGAGTTAATGCTCACCTGATGATGATCCCTGGAAAGTTAAAAAATAAGTTGAGCCATTTTTTCCTTATATGCAGCCTAAAATTTCAACCATCAGTAGAACCTGGGGGATCCATAGATAGAATGCCACAGCCAACCATAAATTCTTTTTCATGTCTTCATCACCAGTGCCTGCCGAAGAAGAAAGAACATGGGACTATTTGGTCCGCTACATGGAAGCCACCATGACAACTTGCAAATAGGAATAGTCATGATTCTTTTATGTGTGATTGGGGAACCCAGTTGTGACTGGTAAAGTTATTTTATGAGTTAATCTTTTGTTGCAGTATTGCCTGTGGGTATATTTTTGACGTTAGATAGGTAATAACGATAACTTTGTGTGCTGTTAACATAGAGAAAATAATTCATCAGTTACCTTAGAACTTAATGCGCTTTGAATTGAATTATCTTCCGATTGTTGGTTTGGGATATGAAACCTTCAATTGAGTAATAAAAGGAACCAACAACTGAATATAGGAATTTGATACGAGAGGGATTCCTGACACTTTGCTGTTTCTCCCTACTGACAACTTTTAAGTACTTTTTATAATCTTTGCTTTACATTACCAATTCAATCCATCTCTTTTCATTATGTTAGAGCACAGGTTTAGCTATTGACTAGAGAGATAGAAGCTTTAAAAGCCAAAAATATCAAAATTATGCATGTGGTAGCTCAGTTAGAACCCCAATGGGTGTGTTTTGTGTGTAAAGGGAGTGACTATCTAGCCCAAGAGTGTCCTTTATATGGTGAGATGAGGGAAACTTATGAGGAACAATGTAATACCTTAGGGATGTACAAGAAATCTTATACACCGTATTCAGACACTTATAATTCTGATTGGAGTAACCACCCAAATTTTAGTTGGAAGCATGAGTCTCAACAGCCCACTCAAACACCACAGCCTCGAAGTTACAGTGCTCCCCAGTATCTCACACCAACCATTCCTAGAAATTCTTTAGAAGACATTGTGCATGCATTTATAGAGGCCCAGAGTAAAACTAATCAAAGATTTGAATCATTGATAGCTTAGGTGGTTAAAGACAATAAGGAGATAAAGAGTCAAGTCTCTAAATTAACTAACGTGTTAAGTGTGCAGGAGTCAGGAAAATTCCCATCTCAGGCACAACCAAATCCACAAGGGCAACACATTCTACAGACTGATCATGAAGCATCCAATGTAAAATATGTCAATGCCATAATCACTAGGAGTGGTAAAGAGGTAGGGATACATGAAATCTCCAATATTATGGGTGACCCAAAAGATAGTAGTACAAATATTTCTCAGGAAGAACAAATGCCTCATATCCCAGTTCGAGTACCTTTCCCTCAAGCTCTTAGGCCTACAGCGAGAGCTACAAACCCTAATGGTGAGATCCTAGAATATTTAAAGCAAGTAAATATTAACCTTCTTTTATTACATATGATCAAATAGGTTCCCACATATGAGAAGGTTTTGAATGATCTATGCACCATGAAAAAATCATCATATGAAGAAGACTGCATTCTTAACAGAACAAGCAAGTGCAATGATTGACTAGAGGGCCCCACCAAAATACAAAGATCCTGGATGCCCCACTATTGCTTGCCACAATGGCACATATGAGTTCGGTCAGGCTTTATTAGATTTATGTGCTAGTGTTGATCTCATGCCATATTCAATTTATATGCAGCTCAGACTTGGGGAGATTAAACCTACATCAGTAGTTTTACAGTTAGTTGATCGCTCTATCAGAACACCGTGGGGAGTAGTTGAGGACGTTTTACTGCAAATTGATAAATTCTACTACCCTGTTGATTTCCTGATTTTAGACACTCAATTTGTAGTTAACACTAAGTCAAAAATTCCACTTATCATAGGTAGACCTTTTCTTGCTACAACTAATGCCCTTATTAATTGCAGGAACGGTCTCAAGAAGATATCATTTGGGAACATCACACTGGAAGTAAATATTTTTCATGTTGAGAAACAATCATGAGATGATGATGAGTGTCAGTACACGTACCTAATAGACACAGTCTTACCGGAGACAGGCTCTACACCACATGAATCTAACCCTCCCGAACTGGAACTGATTCCTAAGAACCATAAGAAGAGGAAAATGAGGGTTAGTGCTCACCTAAAGATGATCCATGGAAAGTTAAAAAGAAGGTTGAGCCAATTTTTCCTTATATGTAGCCTAAAATCGCAACCATCAGTAAACCGTGGGGTATCCATGGATAGAATGCCACATCCAGCCATAAAATCTTTTTCATGTCTTCATCACTAGTGCCTACTGAAGAAGAAAGCGCATGGGACTACTTGGTCCGCTACATGGAAGCCACCATGACAATTTGGGAGATTACGTGTGGCTGAAGACGTTAAACTTGGCGCTAGCGGGGAGGTAACCTTTGCATCTGTATTTATTTTCTTTTCTTTTATTTGTTTTATTTTCTTTACTTTAGTTTTATTTTATTGTGTGCTAATTGCATGTTTATTATTTGCATGAGAATTTATGCAGGTGTTAGCGCAACCCACACAGCCCGCACAAGTAAAATCTCACCAGCAGGAACCTGATCAACACCATGCCTAGTAGTGTTGTACCTCACTCTTTTTTCTTTATATTTATCTTACATTAAGGACAATGCAAGTTTTAATTGTGGGGGTGTATGGAAGTACTTGTTATAAAAAAAAAACTTGTTTGTTTTTAGTCATTAATAGTAAAACATAAGTCTAATGATGAGTATTGTTTGCTTTAGGATGAAAACTTAGAAACAATAAGTTCTTTAATGTATTTTTATCTGATGCCTTGAGTAGTTGATCTAGGTTAGAATCATAAGCACTTAACTATAGGTTTTTAGCAGTAAGAACCTAGGTAGTTCGTGAAGTGACTAGTTGAAGAAATTGCATGTCGATGAATGACTATTTTCTTAGATGTCTATCCTAATTTTCTAGTGTTATGATGTATGGTATGGTTAAAAATAAAAAGAGAAGTTTTGAAAGAAATAAATTAAACCACCTATAACCGATAAGCGTGAAGCTACCCATGGGCGAGTGTTAGGACCACTATGAAGAGAAATACTACCTTAAAAGGTATGTGTGTTGAAAAAAAGAAGAAGAAAGAAATGAAAAAGTTGAAAAAGAAAAAGAAAAAAATCATACCATACTGAACATAGAAAGGCAATTACTGAGCATAATTGAGATATCTAGGTTGGTTTGACCCATCAGATCCCAATTTTTAAACAAAATCACTGAGTTAGCTTACTTAGGAGTCGAGTTGTGAATGAACCATTACACACACACACTGTGAGTCTGGCTTAGATGATTTATTCAAGGACTTGGATTTGAGTTGCACTGAGTATTTTGAATATTTTCTGGTTTCATTGCTATACAGGACAATAATATGTGTAACTATTGGGACTATTTCATTTTGTTATTTTTGCATGATTGTATGTTTTGAATGATGTTTGTGGGTGTCGTCGCTGTAAGCCCTCACGAGACTATAACTCGTCCACTAGGGCCACCTAGGGGTTTAAAGACTTATTGTATACGCTAAATGCAATCGTGATCCCTACGAAAGTGGCTTAGATAGTTTTTATTTATTATTAATTTAGTTTAGTTTATATTTTCTTTTTGCGCTTGAATTGCTAGGAACTAGCAATAAGCTGGTTGTAGGTTGTGATAAGTGCATGAAAATATACTTTGAACATCGCTAATTTGGCTCGATTATCAAGTATTTGATCCTAATTATAGTTTATTTTATGTCTTGTTATTAGGAATCAATAAAACATGGATCTTAGAGCAATTACACATGTATCAAGACCTTGCAGACTCATCGGAAGCACCCGAGAAGAGCGGAAACGAAGAAAGCACAAGACCAGAAAAAAGCACTGGCTTCGCGACGCCGCCTCAGCAAAGTTACATAGTAGATGTCCAAGATTTTGGCGCCATGGCACCGCGACACCTCAACAGATGTCCAAAATCTTAATTCGGACGTGTTTCACGCATAAGGACTCTAGGACTTCTCTATATAAATCCAAGTTCGTCCAAAACCCTAAAGGAGGAGAAAAACAGAGAGAAACACACAACAAAGAGTTAAAGTCATATATTTGAGAGAGAAGAACGAAGAAGCTTCATGCCAGACAAGATGCTCCTCCGATCTATCAATGCTATGTCTCTCTTATATATGGAGAACTAATCTCCTAGGCAAAGCTAATGATGAACTCTTGTAATTAAGTTCTTATGTTCATGTTTTTGATTCCTGAATGTTCATCAACGTTTGATACAATTGATATCTTGTTGTTCTTTATTATCTTTTGATTTATAATCTAGAGATTGTGTTTTACCAACTTACATACATGAATATTCATGTTTCTTCTATGTGTGATTGGGGAACCCAGAATGACTGGTAATGTTGTTTTATGAGTTGATCTTCTGCTACAGTATTGCCTGAGGGTATACTATCGACGTTAGATAGGTCATAACGATAACATTGTGTGTTGTTAACATAAAGAAAACAATTCATCGATTACCGTAGAATTTAACATGTTTTGATTGAAATATCTTCTGATTGTTGGTTTGGGATATGAAACCTTCAATTGAGTAATAAAAGTAATCAATTACTGAATATAAGGATTTGATACAAGAGCGATTCCCGACGCTTTACTGCTTTTCTCTACTGATCACTCTTAAGTAATTCTCATAGTTTTATTTTACATTACAAATTCAATCCATATCTTTAATCAACTTATTGCTAACATTTTCTGTAAGTGAATTAGTTCTTTGTAACCATCTCTCTGAGGAATCGACACTCCAACTATACTGCGATAACCGTAAGTACTTTTTGGGCGTAATCGTAGGTGATTTCAATATTTAAGTGACCTATTGTATTGTGATTGTATCGAGTCCGCGACATTGTATTCAATAAAAGGCATCCAAAATTATCCATACTTAGCGATTTATTTTTGTTTCTTGCAACATTGAGACCTCGACACGACTACGCAACCTAAATTAACATGATTATGCGACATGTTTTTACATCGATTTGTGACTATGATACGGGACATAATCCGACTTAGTGTATCTGTGCGACCTAAGCGACATGGAAGTGTGGCCTAAAATTTCTTTAATCATGGTCATATATTTTTGATTCACACGACCATTATGAAAAGAGACCTAATTGCTTTAATGACCGAGCTAACCAATGGTAAGTTTAAAATTTGAAATATTTTATAAGTGTTGAAGTTTGTGAAAATAACGACACTAAACGACTTAAAACACTCACCACATATCGATGAGAAGTAAAGCGATATTTAATTATATGGCATCGAAAAATAAATATGGCATTCATCAAAGAAAAAAATCCATTCATTCATTAACAAAAGTAAAATTGTCCATAAAGGCACATCATTTTTTAACAATAAAAGCAGAAAAATACAACTAAAATGAGCTAGGCTTGAGGAGGAGCTTGTTCCTCAGTGACCTCCTCAGCCGGCACCTTAGTAGCAGGAGGAAGCTAGACTATTGAAGTGGGAGGAACCTCACTGGTTGAAGTAGGGGGAGCATCGGCAAGGGCTATGATGCCTCATAATTCAACAGCAACCTCAAGGATCCTAGAGGTCATCTCCTCACCGAGGAATTCGAAGTCGAGGTAGGAAAACTGAAGCCAAAAGGTGTAGATGATGTTCAGTTGGGCCTCTTCCACGTCCTCCTTAGCCTCATTGAGCATCTTATGTAGCCCTTGATCTAGTTGTTCAGTAACAGCGAGCCTCTGGTTGACTCTCTCTAGCTCTTTCTACTGCTCCTCGACCTCAGCCATCTTCTCATTGGTCGCAACAAGTTCAGCTTCCAGCTCCATGACCTTTGCCTCGGCAGCAACCTTCTTAGTAGAAAGGTGTGAACTCTATTCCTCTAGGACCGTGTTGGTAACTGTCAACTTCCCATTCTCTACTCAGGTCTTATCCAGCTATTTGCGCGCTGCAATAAGGTCACGCTTCATCTTGGTCAGGGAACCGATCCCTCTTGCAGCTTGAGGCCAAGCAGGGCGGTCTGTAAAAGAAAGAAAAAAGTTAAAAAATAAATAACCTAAATACATGAGTCTGACTTGAAGAAATGTTTACCATGTGGTTGAGCCTCGATATTTGCTTTACAGTTACCTGAGACTGCCACAGCGGACCGCCATCTTACTAAGGTGCAAGGTCAATTTCAGTGGCCTCCCCCTCAGGCACTGTAATTCCTTCTGAGGCAGGAATGGGGGAGGCCTGTCTCGCAAGGCGCTGCCCACAACGCACTTGCCCTTCCTGACTTCGAGCATGTTCACTTTGGAGGTGGGGTCAGGGAAAGAGGCGAGGCCACAAGAGTAGCTGCTTGAGAGGCCAATAAAGGAGTCTGCTCGACTGGGTCTCTAGCCACTCTCTCTTTCCTCACACTAACTATTCGAAAAGGCACCTCGGGTCTGCTCGAGCTTAAGATGCTACTACTAGAGCTGATTTCTTGCACGGGTAGTGTGACTCATACACTGGAGTGCCTTCTGGTTTGATCTGGGCAGCCTGCTGCTTATGCTTGCTGATATCATGGTACCACGCATAGCTTGGACTGCCAGTGAAAGGTGCAAGTGTTCGGGTTTTGGCGCGGGCGCAGCGGAAGCTCGCGGTTCAGGTTAAATCATAATTTTAAAACTTTTTAAAATTACCGAATAAATTATTAAATATCCAATATGAATAATTTATTCATATTTCACCTAAATATATTTATTTGATATCAAATAATGACATAAATAATTAAGAAACGTTGCGAAACGTTTACGAAAACGTTTTTCCGCAAAATAGCATAAAACGCGTTTTTGACCGAACCAACCACCCACAAGTATTAGGGTAGTTCATGGGCTGCCCGAACAGTGACTAATTCACTGTTTGGGCAGTCGTCACCCGGTTGGCTCAAAAGTCACCCGGTAACGCCATTTTTCGCCATTTTCACATATTTCAACTCCGAAATAATTTCCGATAATTGTTCCAATACCCAAAACACATCCAATACATTTATATGATATTATTTTCATCACCATATGAATAGTATTTACAGATCTGATCCAGAAGCAAAAATAATCAATTTTTCATGCTTTAATCCAACTTTTTCAATATTAATCATATTAATACTAACACCAATCCAAGCCACCACCAATGAAGCACCCAAGAATAATTATAGACATTACAAGAGTGGTTATAACACTCTAGAATGGCAACTCATCATCAAATGAAAAAATTGAATTAATATTACAATAATATCATCCAAAACAACTTCACACATGCACAAAGCCTTCCAATTCATCCTCCAAACCAAAATGCCCCAAATTTATAGAAAAGAAGAATTCCTAGGATCTCACTAGATCATCAAGAAACAAGAAACATAATTTCTAAGCTTTGGGATTTGTAGAATTACATTTAATCCTCTAATTCCTTAGATTTTTTTTTTCTTGATTTTCTTCATTCTCTAATATTTGAGAGCTTTTTAGGAGGGTGTATTCGGCCATGGATGATCAAGCAAGAAGAAAATAAAAAATTTCCCTCTTTTGAATGCATCATGACCGACTATTGAAGGGTAATTTGGTCATTTGTGCAATTTTAATTCAATAAAATATAATTAAACTTTATGTTAACAAATCAAATTTGCACACCTAAAGTTTAATTAAAACATGCCACATGTCACCAATAATAATTAATCATTTATCATAACAATTATGAAAAATGGATATTATTTAATTATTCAAATATTTAACATTTAAATATCTAAATAATTAATTAATATAATAATTATTATATATATGTATTTTTATTTACATTAAATAACAAATACATATATTAATGGCATGTGTCAAAGTCCCATTTGAAACTTAATTAATGTGTATCTAATCAAATTATGTATCAAATATAAATACACAATAATTACGATTGACAAAAAAATGCCCATATGCATTTGTTTTTGTTTAACCGTTTAAACGATTCGAATTAACTCATTTAATCCGGTGAAGTATTATGAATAGTCTGTATTATTCATAACATGTTTCCCAAGTGCTCAATGAGTACACTTCATATTGTGGGACTTTCTAAGTTTAGGTTTATCCGTCACAAAATTCAATTTCGTGTCTATAACTCACCCACTCATGAATTATGACGACCACGGATAATCTCGCTAAACTATGTAAGTCGAGGTCATTGCATAAATAAAATCCATCTGTCACAAGCTATCCATATCATACATGTGATATAGATAAGAACGTCTAATCCTTAAGGTATAATATAGTCGACTTTCAAATTTACGATCCCTAAATAACAGTCGGAACTTGGTTTCGAAGTTATACCACATCCATGGATTTACTAGATCACAAACACGTGTAGGATACCTATGCCATGTACACAGGACTGACGGATTCTATCTTGATACGCACTGGATATCATGAGCATCATTCCACACCCAACGAACAGGCGGAGGTTCGATCTAAATAGATCGGTGACGTGACTGCCATCAAAGTGTGGAGGATAACCCATATGTCCACTGTGGTATCTCAAGTCGAAGGACCATTATGCTCGCTCAACTCGAGAATATTTCTATTAACGTTGGTGTACCATCTATTAGGAAATCTTCAGTGAGTCGTTCAGTGTTCATCAAATAAACATCTACATGTCTATACGAGTCTTCTGAGACTTATGGTTCATTGGGATAAACCATCAGACCAAATCATAATATACGACATGTACTGGTCTCAACGAATTTTACTAACCGACCCGTGTTAGTAAATCTTGACCAGGAACTTTATTTAAGGATATACAACTTATAGTGACGGTTCCCAATGTCAATTACAAACTATGTTGTAACTGCGCACTACATTGTAAATCCTACGGTCTTTGTCTAATATACACGTATCACTAAATCAGATTTAGTTTCAATCTAATCGTAATTAGATATCTAATCACAATTAGATCGAATATGTATATAAAATCAAAGAGGTGCTACTATTAAATAAGTAATATTATGGAAAAATGCATCATTTGTATTCATGAATCAGACATAAATACGATCCTGATTGGCACTCCGAGCACCAACCCTAACAATTTCTCCCACTTGCTCTAGTGACAATCCACGGTATCATATACATATCTAAATGTTTATCACATACTCATAGCCCTCAAGAGCTCACCCAGCACTCAAAAGGTAGGCAAGAATAAAGTAAGCCCGCCATAACAAATTGAGTTTGTCCAACAAACTCAATCGTTTCCCTTAACCATCATCATTCATATTTTATAGAACCCTAGTTCTACATCAATATGACTCAGATGCGGTATCAATATTGTGCTATAGCTACTGAGTTGTCTATGTATTTAGGGATCAAATCCAAAATACTTTGCAGACAACTGCAAGCACAACACTAATATCAAAACTTTTAATCTAAAAGGTCATTGTGCAACTTCATAAGTCAATACTTCATAAGTTACAAATAATTCTACTGATTCAGTAGAATCAATGGTGACACTCCCACTGCATCTTTTCTGACTTTATATGACGTAGACCATCTAACGTCATAATTAGACTAAAAACTAATTTGATCATAATGGTTGCGGATTATATTCTCCATGAATAAGAAACTCGTTCTTAATATCTCAAAAATAACAAAGAACATGTTTCCAGACCCATCATATGGTCTGCAGGGTATCAAAATAATTCGTAACAATTAAATTAAATTGATATCTTTAATCGTACATAATATAGTATTCATTATGCCATCATCCTATAATGCATAAGAATGACTAGACATTCTAATCAATTTCTCTTTCGATTAAGGAATCATCCTTTACGAAAGATAAATACTATATACAAGAGACACATTAACTGTCAAACAGTTATACTAACTGCCATACAGATAGTTTTGATGTGTCATTTATTAGATCATATCTAATGTACGACTAATGGGAGTATCTCACAAGTCTCTTATTTTATATCATATATAAAACTTTATATCAAATATAACAGAGACTACTCCCACTACTTTCACGGAGAAAAGAAGACTTAGGTAAATATTTTACCTCACAAACATTTCATTATTACATTAATAATGATAATGTCGTTAGGATATATATAACACTAGAAATAAATTTGTACGCTCCCACTGACCCTACTATCATATGTGTATTTTCTATGCTTTGATAAAATCATACAATCTGACTGTTATCAAAATTAGAAAACATAGATTTCTGGAAAGCTTATATGAGTCTACAATAGGCTCTATAAGCTAGTATATCAAACTGTGATTTTAGCATAATACAAACTCTAGGGCCATTCTAGAATGAACTCTTCAAACAAAGAAACCACAACAGATCTCTCATTCGAAGAAAACATTCAGGAATGCCATTTTGCATTCTTTAGCCAAAATACATTGTTTAATATCAACATTAACCAACAAATCTTTAATTGTTCAATTAATGCGACTTGAGACAAGTTTTCTCAGAATCTACAATAGATCACTGAGTGTAACTTTTCTCATTGTCATACTATAAAAGGTCGAACCTTTATCAAGCTCATTTTTCTTTTGCAGCGCAAATAATTTGCACATTTTATAAACGATTCATAACGAAAGCTTAATCAAGTTCTAAACTTGATCATAGTAAGCCATGAACAACCTTAGATCTATGGTTCAATGGTAATTTCTAAAATCGATATCAAATATCGCTCCCACTATAAGTTATAGGATAATTTTCTTCAATAAGAAAACAACAGAACCATTAAGTATCAAATACTTTGTAAATGATTTTGACATCTTATTGAACTTATACATAAGTGGTTTAAGGGTATTTTCATCTTATTAATTATGTAGTTCCATTATGATTTATCACTCTCACATTTGACTTCAATAAGTCAAGTCTTTTCTACAATTGTCAACATTTGATGTTACACACCAAGTAATAAAATAATTTTATTACACGGGATTATAGAAAAGATAATCTATCAAATAGAATGCAATATTCTATTAAATAGTATAAATGATAAACTTTTAATTGTACCTCTGAGGCGCAAGTACTTTCAATTATATAACCATTATACAAAAGAAAGATTCAAATCTCAAACTTTTCAAGATTCAGATTTTCTACCTATACATATAAATATGTAACTGTAGAAACTAATGGAACAATAATTAAAAAGATGAATTAGTATAACTGGAGCATAACCCCAAGAGTATTGAAACTAATTCGGTAACACTCAATATCAAATGAATCAAATCATATAAGATTCGACTTCTCCCACTGATCAATTCCATCACGATGGAATCGTAGAAGAATAATATTGAGTGAGAATCGTATTCATTGAATAACCTTAAAACTAATTGCCATAAATTCATATGTTCGATCATATCAAACATCCTTGAACAATTCAAAGACCCACGATGAATTTTAAAATAAAGTTTTCAACACTTCAAATTGAATATCTTTGAACCATTATAAATATTATATCCACGTTTCATCAAAAACATATTGAAAGTTCTCGAACGATTCAAAACGTTCAATATATATTCTTTTAGAAACACGCTGACCGGTGCATAATCACATGCGTATAACGCAAGCGCACGTATCGTTCAAGTAGTATAAAAAGTATTGATCCTATGAGGATTTAATACCTAAGCTATTAATTTATGAAGCCAAATTTTTACGAGCATATAATAGATTGATTGTTTGATTGGAATGATGACTTTAAATTAAAACAAGTAAATAAAATGGCGCGAAAGTAAATTAAGTGAAATTCAATATTAAGAAACTATTCATGGTTGTGAATCTTTCCAATATATTTTTAAAGATGAAGTGGTGATTTTACATTTTTGTAATATATCGGTTTATTAACTTGGAACATGAAATTATGCAAAAGCCTCTTCCGATGGTCAGATACAAATACCCAGTGTAACTTAATTAATCATATTCCTATGTCAACCAAGTTACTTGAATTCATTAAGATTAAGTTCCAATTATGGCTATCCCCGCCCGACATGTATATTCATATCCTGTAAGGAAATCTATTAAAGGGTTATCTATCCTCAAGGAACATCATGGGCCATTGAGTCTATGGTTTAAACCTAAAATCACTTTTCCAAGTTCATTTTAAGTTTACCAAATCAATCTTATTAATGGCCAGTTAACAAGAAGCATTAAGCTTAAAATTCAATAAATAAACATTTATATTACCCAAACTGTAAAATAATCCCTTATTAACCGGTGATATTGTAATTTATCACAACTCCAGATAACGGACTTAGTTACGACACATATCTAAGGCTAGTAAAAGCTTAAATAAAATAAAAGACATAAAGTAAATGATGGAAAGTAAATGACGAAAAGTAAAAGCGGAAAAGTAAATGCTAGAAATTAAAAATGTAAAAATACAATAAAAGAAAATGTTGAGGTTAAATGATCCACTTTTACCACTACTATTTTAGATATCTCCCTTATTATAATATATAAACTTTGCGTGATAATTACCAACCAGCCATATAGGCGGTATCCTGATTAAATCAAATTAATAATTAATTACCAACCGACCAATTAGGCGGTATCCAGTTTAGTCAAGTTTAAAACCAATTTCAATAATTATCAACCGACCAATAAAGTGGTATCCTCATTAAGTCAGGTTTTAAATAGTTTATATATTATAATTAAGGGAGATTAATCTAAATAATAGTAATAAAAGCGTGAAAATTAAAGACTGAAAAGTAAAGAAAAGAAAGTGCAAATGCGAAAATTAATTACTGAAAGCTGTAAATAAACAAACAAGATACAATCTTCAGAGTATTCTTAAGGAATTACATAGAAGAATGTATGAAATGAAATCTGAAATTCGACCTCTATTTATAGGGAAAAGTTGGCCTTGCGCGTCGCGACGCGTGTAACATTGCGCGTCGTGACGCGCGTTGATCTTCAACGCATGTCACGGCTTCTGCGGAGATGGTGACACATGTCCGGCGGCTGTCGGCAGCTGAATTATTATGCTGACGTGGCGACCACTGAATTATTGTGCTGACGTCATTGATGACGTATGTGCTAACATGGCGCTGACATGGCGATGATGATTGTCAAGAGCATGAGATGATGACACGTGTCCGGCGCCCATTAGCATGATTTGTTGTGATGTTGACACGTGGAAGGCGCATGTTAGCATGGGCGCTTGATAGAAAACTTCTCTGATTTTGACACGTGTCCGACGTATTTTACCAGGATCTGTCGCACGTTAGCGGTCGTGACGCAGAGAGGCTGCGCGTCGCGACGCCCAAAAGATGATTTTGCCCTTTTGTCTGTTTTTCACTGCTTTGGCCTTGATTTTATTCCAGAGAGTCCTGAACTTTATTTATCTATAAAATAACACAAAACACATCAAAATATTCACAAAACTCAAGAAACTATACAAAATATTAGGTCAAATAAGTGGGAAATAGTGATACATTTACCACTCATCACACCCCCAAACCTAACATTTTGATAGTCCTCGAGCAAAACATCAAAATAAAATAACATAAACATCTTTAAAATAAAATTAAACTAAGCCACTTTCGTAGGGATCACAGTTGCATTTAACATATGTAACAAGCCTTTAAACCCCTAGGTGTCCCTAGTGCATGAGTTGTAGTCTCGTGAGGGCTTACAACAACGATACCCACAAACGTCATTATTAAAAAGTAAAAAGATAATAAACTAATGCACACAAAAGCAAAAAGACAAGAGAAAATAGAATAAACAAGTTAGTGACTAAACAAGTGAAACTTCTTATCCAAGTTAAGAGTTGTTTTCTTTCTTTCTAAATTACCAAATAAGTAAATTCTCCGATTATTTTTTTTACCATTCTCCATATACACAGCCAACAAAATATTAATCAACTCATTTTGCCCAAAATAGTCACAAGTGTAGTTGAGAAGAGAGTAATATTTTTGTCATAAAGTTATATCAGAATTCACACATTTTTTAAGCAATGGAATATTTTTCTGATTTTTTTTTTAATTTATATACAATATCATCCATCCATGTAATGAGCTTTAAGTCAGTGGTTATCAGAATTCACACCTTTTTTAAGCAATGGAATATTTTTTTGATTTTTTTTTAAATTTATATACAATATCATCCATCCATGTAATGAGCTTTAAGTCAGTGACTCCCAAACCAGTTGGCTTTAGGGCACTAGGTTTTAAGTCACCCCTACAGACTTAATTACTCAGACTTCAGATATATATATTTTTTGCAACATCTTCCATCATGTAGCGAGCTTTGGGTCAGTGACTTCCAAACCAGTTGGTTTTAAGGCACTAGGTGTTAAAACACCCCTACAGACTTAATAACTCGGATCTCAGACGTTTTTTTTTTAAATCCATCAATTTTTTAGATGCTTCCTCGAATTAAATTAGAGCACTGAATATTACAAACTTGTCAATTACAACTCATGTCTGTATGTTACCATGTATGTTGATAATACATGTCAACTGAGCATATAAAGAGCCTATTTTAGTCAGTTTTATGGAGAATTCAAAAATTAATTAATTTAAAAGGAAATAAACAAAAATTAAATTGTTTCGAAATAGGCTAAGATACGTCTCAGGAGTGGAAATTCCTTACACAGCTATCTCACACCCATTTCACATGATTAATAAAAAAAACACAAAAACACAAAAACACAAAATATTTTTGTAATTTTTGTAAAATTTTTCAATTTTTTGAAATTTTTTTTGACTAAAAATAAAAATAACATAAAAACAAGATACTAGACTATTCCCCTCCCCCAAACCTAAATGAGACATTATCCCCAATGTCTTAAAAAGTAGAAGAATAGTTTAGAAGATAGTACTTGATTAGCTGAAATTCTACATCTAAAAAGATAATTTAAAGGTTAAGATCCAGATTAATCCGACGCTTCTTACCACGATCGTTATTAGACCAGTTAATCTTGGAAAGGATAGGGTCGATTTGTGGTTCAAATGCTAAGATTTGGTTAATTAAATCCTTGGCAGTTCTAGCAGTGAAGATGTGTTCTTTTATAGGTTTTGACATGAATCCATTTCTCTGGACATCATCAAGAAATACACAAAGAAAATCATAAAATCCATCAGCATTAAACAGTCCAAGCGATTTATGGTGTATGTTCAAGTTCGCCCAAGATAGCACTGTAAAAATTTCCTCCATCGTATCCAAGCCACCTGGCAAAGTAATAAAAGCATCAGCACGGTTAATCATTTCTACCAGTCATTCAGACATTCCTGGCATGATCAGTTCCTCTCTGTTTGATGGTCTTATAAGATTCGCTTCCGCCAAAGGTTTTGGGATGATTCCCAAGACTTGACTGCCTCCTTCCTGTACAGCCCTTGAAACGATCCCCATTAGTCTAAGATTGCCACCGCCATATACTAAGTGCATACTCCTCTCAGCTATGACTCTACCCAATTCATGTGCTGCTCCAACGGATTCTGGTTTAGAACCAACACTAGTACCGCAAAATACACAGTTTTTCACAATTCGTCTTCTTGAAGTAGCTTCCATTTTTATTGTATTTCAAATCTGGATGCCTTCAAGAGTGCAATGATGAGTTGAATTTATAACACCTGAAAAATGGTGAGTAATAATAGCACTATTATCTTCCAAAGGACGATTATTAGCAAAACAGTACAATATATCGTGAAACTCAAATAGTCTGGATCCTGTCGGAGAAAATAAAAGAAAATAACAAAACAAATCATAATTATTAGGAAAAGACAAAGAGATAATAATATTTACAAGAAAGTAACGGCTTGAATAACGTCTATGCGTCAAGGACAAGCTTCTCATCCAATTTTCTTATAAATTGGCAAACATGATCTTTTTGAGTCAGATTCCCGAGACTATATTGTTGTCTTTCTTTTTGGAATTATATATATAACATGTGAATTGCATGATGCACATATCCACTGGAATGCGTCTCAAGAGTCTTAAATGTGTCATCCAAATATTCCTTACTCAAGCCATCCCTAATGAATTTAATTTTATCTTCACGGTTATCAGACATCATTCCTAAAGAACGACAACGAGTATTACATGTCATACGAGCACATTTATAGCAAACACCCATTCTTTTAGCTCGTCTCTTTTTAGAAAATGTGCTTCTTCCTAAACCAGACAGATGTGAAATAAAAGAGTCAGAAGACTCACCTGCCAATCGGACACGTGCTTCAATAATCCAATGAATGTCATTAGGAATACCTTTTATCATCAGTAGTCTCATCCCTTCCAAGCGAGCTTTGTAGACTTTCATCAGAGAGTTTTGAGGGAGAGAAGGAAATTGCTTGTGAAGATTTACGAGAATGTCTTCCATCCTGAAATGACTTTACCTGCAAAAATTAAACACACAAAATCACAATATATACACAAATTACATGGGTTGCCTCTTAGCTAGCGTTAAGTTTAAAGTCGTCAGCTAGATATGATTGCCCGAACGTTAGACTGGATCTGAAAGTGTGACACTTTCTTTTTGTCACTCAAATGATTCTCCCATGTAGTGCTTGACACGCTGGCTGTTAACTTTGAATGTGTTGTTGGACTTGGGGTTGTATATCTCAACAACTTTGTATGGTAACACGTGTGTAATCACAAATGGACCTGACCACTTTGATTTCAGCTTTCCGGGAAAGAGTTTCAACCGTGAATCGTATAACAACACATGCTGCCCTGGCTCCAGTTGTCTGCGCACTATTTTTTTATCATGCCATTTCTTCGTCTTTTCTTTGTACAGTTTGGCATTCTCATAAGTCTGTAGGCGAAATTCCTCCAATTCGTTGAGTTGGTGGAGTCATTTTTCTCTTGCTGCTTATAGATCAAGATTTAACTTCTTCAGTGCGCAGTACGCCTTGTGTTCAAGCTCCATTGGAAAATGGCACGCTTTCCCAAACACCATTTGATATGGAGACATACCAATCGGTGTCTTGTAAGCTGTCTGGTAGGCCCTTAATGCGCCATCAAGTTTTGTAGACCAGTCCCTCCTTGTTGATCCAATGGTTCTCTCCAAGATTCTTTTGATCTCCCTGCTTGAAACTTCAACCTGTTCATTTGACTGTGGATGGTAGGCAGTGACAACTTTATGAGTAACTCCCTATTTGGATATGAGTGCATCGAAGTATCTGTTGCAGAAATATGTACCACCATCATTGATAATCGCCCAAGGTATTCCGAAGCGAGTGAAAATATTCTTTTTAAGGAATTTAATCACCACTTTTGAATCATTGGATGGCAGTGCAATTCCTCCAACCCATTTGGAGACGTAGTCTACTGCAACTAGTATGTACAGGTTTCCGAATGATAGAACAAAGGGTCCCATAAAATCAATACCACATACATCAAATATCTCCACTTCCAGAATATTTTGCAGAGGTCATTCATTTCTCCTCGAAATATTTCCCGTTCTCTGGAACCTGTCACATTGAAGAGAAAATAAGTAAGCATCTTTAAAAAGAGTGGGCCAGAACAAACCTGCTTGAACGAATTTGGCTGCAGTTTTATTCTTGCTGAAGTGTCCACCATATGGTGATGAATGACAATGCTGTAGGACATTATTGACCTCCTCCTGTGGAACACAATGTCTCAGTAATTGATCAGCACAATGTTTAAACGGGTATGACTCATCCCAAACATAGTCTTTGACTTCTTTGAAGAATTTCTTTCGTTGTTAAGTTGTCCATTCCAACGGCCATTTTTCCGATACTATGTAGTTGACATAGTCAGCATACCAAGGGACATCATGTTGTTTTATGGCAAATAGCTGTCATCTGGAAAAGTTTCTTTGATTTTCAGTTCTTTGCCAGCTGTTTCTCCATTCTCGAGCCTCGATAAGTGATCTGCCACTTGGTTTCCTGTCCATTTCATGTCTCTGATCTCCACATCAAATTCTTACAGTAGAAGTATCCAACAGATCAATCTGGGTTTGGCATCTTTCTTTGCGATCAGATATTTGATTGTTGAATGATCTGTGTAGACCACCACTTTGGAACCCAGTAGGTAGGAGCAGAATTTATCAAAAATGAACACAGTTGCAAGCAACTCATTTTCAGTGGTTGTGTAGTTGAGTTGAGCTTCATTCATAGTTTTGCTGGAGTAGTAAATGATATGGAAAATCTTTGTTTTGCGTTGTCCTAAAACTGCATCTACAGCAAAATCACTAGCATCGCACATTACTTCAATGGAAGGGTCCAGTCTGGTGCTACTATGATGTGGGCGGAGACCAGCTTATGTTTCAAGATCTCAAAAGCTTTGTGGAATTCTTTGGTGAAGTTGAAAGGTACGTCTTTCTCCAGAAGATTGCATAGAGGTTTTTGCAATCTTTGAGAAGTCTTTGATAAATCTCTTGTAAAATCCAGCATGTCCGAGAAAACTCCGAATCCCTTTGACAGTTGTTGGTGGAGGTAGTTTTTCAATTGTCTCGATCTTTTCTTTGTCTACCTCGATTCCCTTTTGTGAGATCCGATGTCCAACAACAATGCCTTCTTGCACTATGAAGTGGCATTTCTCTCAGTTGAGTACCAGGTTGGTATCTTCGCATCTTTGTAACACTTGTTCTAGATTTTGTAAGCAGTAGTCGAAAGAGTCTCCAAACACAGAGAAATCATCCACGAAAACTTCCATACTTTGTTCCATCATGTCTGAGAAAATGGCCATCATGTAACGTTGAAATATAGCATGAGCATTACATAGTCCAAATGGCATCATACGGAAAGCAAAAGTACCATACAAACATGTAAAAGTGGTTTTCTCCTAATCTTCTGAGGCTATGGAAATCTGATTATACCCCGAATATCCATCCAGAAAATAATAAAACTCATGTCCCGCCAGTCTGTCTAACATCTGATCAATGAACGGTAGTCCATGCATACTCTCCAACCAGTCACCGTTCTTGTTGGAATCAGCTCATTCTTTTCATTTGTGACTACAATAATTCCTCATTTCTTTGGTACACACTGCATAGGACTTACCCAAGTGCTGTCAGAGATGGGGTAGATGATGTCGGTATCCAACCATTTGATAATTTCTTTCTTCACGACCTCCTTCATGATTGGATTTAGTCTCCATTGATGCTCCACTGTGGGTTTATACTCGTCATTCATCAGAATCTTGTGCGTACAAAATGATGGACTACCTCAAATATCTGCTATAGTCCAGCCAATGGCTTTTTTGTATTCTCGTAACACTATCAGTAAATTTTTCTTCATGCTCCAATGTTAGCGAAGAAGGAATAATCACAGGTAATTCAGAAAAGTTTCCTAAGAATGCATACCTGAGATGGCTCAGAAGTAACTTTAGCTCCAGCTGCGGTGGTTCTTCAATTGAGGGCTTGATTCGCTCATTCTTCGGTAGTTTCAGACTTTCCACATGTGGTGTCGATTTGAAGCGAAATGGTTTGTCAAGATAGTTGATAAATTCCATAATTTCATCATCTAGCTCGTTGTCAGTCATATTGGTGATGCAAGCTTCAAGTTTATCCGTGGGAGGTGGCATTGCATCAGTATCCTGGATGATACTATCTACAACATCAATTCTGAAACATTCCTCCTCATTTTCATCACTTGGAAATTTCATGGCTTTGAAAACATTGATGGTAACTTCTTGGTCCTGCACTTTCATAGTTAGTTCTCCTTTTGTACATCAATAACAGTTCGACCTGTAGCTAAGAATGGTCTTCCAAGGATGATAAGTACATCTTTGTCTTCCTTCATGTCGAGGATAATGAAATCTGCTGGGAGAATGAGTTTGTCAACTTTGACCAGAACATCTTCTATTACACCTCTCGGGAATGCTAGCGTTCTATCAGCAAGTTGCAAAGAGACTGAAGTGGGCATTGCTTCTCCAATCTTCAGTTTCTTGTAAATCGAAAAACGCATCAAATTAACACTTGCACCTAAGTCACATAAAGCCTTACCGATGTATTGTTCTCCAATGGTGCATGGAATAGTGAAACTGCCAGGATCTTTCAACTTTGGGGGAAGTTTCCTCTGTATGATGGCGCTATATTCTTCTGTCAATGCTATTGTCTCGTAATCTCCCAATCTATGTTTTTGTGAAATGATGTCTTTCATAAATTTGACATAGCTGGGCATTTCTTCCAACGCTTCTGCAAATGGAATGTTGATATGCAGCTTTTTGAATACCTCCAGGAATCGAGCAAACTGTTTGTCCAGTTTGTTTTTCTGGAGACGCTGTGGAAAAGGTGGAGGTAGAGTGATTCTTTCTTGATCTTTTTCCTTTGCTTCTTTTTCCTCCATCTGTGGAACTGCATCTTTTGGAACTTCTTCAATGGATGCCTTGATTCCAACATCTTTGTTGATTTCAGTACTGCTTTTCAAAGTAATGGCTTGAAATTGCTCATTCCCTCGGTTCCTTGGATTTGGTTTTGTGTTGCTAGGAAGATTACCTGACGGTCTGTAACTCTTAGCATTGACCAGTTGTCCGATTTGATTCTCCAGTGCTTTAATAGACGCTGAATTGATTCAATGCTACTTGATTTTGAACCATAGCTGTTAAAGCATCGTATTTTGCTTCTTGCTTTTTCAACTGGGCCAACACTTCTGTTATTCCTGGTTCTTTTTCATACTCTTGGCCTTTCTTTTTTCTGTTGGAATCTAGGTGGTGGATTGTTCTTTTGCCCTGAATTATTGCTCCATGCTAAATTAGGATAATTCCTCCACCCTGGGTTGTAGGTGTTGGAATATGGATTGTTCCTCTGTCTGTTGAAATTATTGACATAATTCATTGTCTCTTCATTTTGGTTTGCTTCTGATTCTGGTGCTCCTCCATATGGTGAACTTGTGGATCCAACATTAACCTTCATGTTAAAAGTTTCCAGATTTTTACATATCAGATCCAGCTTGGCATTCACTGCTGTGTTGGCTCCAACTTCATAAATTCCAGTAATTCTTTGGATCATGCTCCTTTTTGTTGGCCACAAAGAATTGTTGTTGGCCATTTCTTCAATTAGGTCTCAAGCCCGATCTTCTCCTTTTTCCATTAAAGCACCTCCAGCAGCAGCATCAATTGTGTTTCTCATTATTCCATAAAGTCCATTATAGAATGTTTGGACTTGTAGCCACTTTGCAATCTCATGGTGAGGACATTTCCAGAGTAAATCTTTGTACCTTTCCCAAGCTTCACAGAGGGATTCTAAGTCATGTTGCACAAAGGATGTGATGTCATGTCTAAGCTTTGCAGTTCTGGCTGGTGGAAAGTACTTTGCAAGGAATTTGGTGGCTATAGTGTTCCAAGTTATGATGGAACCTGCTGGTAGTGAATGTAGCAAAGTTTTAGCTCTGTCTTTCAAGGAGTATGGAAAAACACGCAGTCTCATTGTTTCTTCAGCTGCTCGGTTGTAATTGAAAGTGCCGCAAACTTCCAGGAAGTTGATGATGTGGGCATTAGGATCTTCAGTTGCATTCCCCCCTAATTGAACTGACTAATGTATCATCTGAATGCATGATACATGAAATGAAGCCATCAACCACCATAATAGTTCTGTCTCGAATGGGAATTGGTGGTGCAACCTCCAAAGGTTCAGGTTCCATGTTGATTATTTCTTCTTGGCCTTCTCGCCTTTCCCTTCTCAATGTCTGATGGTTCTTTCAATTTCAGGGTCAAGCAGATGGATTTCAAAGCTTCTAGTTCGTCTCATGTAGTGTCTGAGAACCTGAAACACAAGAAAACAGAAATAATAAGTAAAAGAAATTAGATACAAGCAAATGTATCTAACCCTAAAATTAATAGTGAAAGATAAATAATTCCCCGGTAATGGTGCCAAAAACTTGACCGGTGCGTAATCACATACGTATAATGCAAGCGCACGTATCATTCAAGTAGTATAAAAAGTATTGATCCCACGAGGACTTAATACCTAAGCTATTAATTTATGAAGCCAAATTTTTACGAGTATCTAATAGACTGATTGTTTGATTGGAACGGTGACTTTAAATTAAAACAAGTAAATAAAATGGCGCGAAAGTAAATTAAGTGAAATTCAATATTAAGAAACTATCCATGGTTTTGAATCTTTCCAATATATTTTTAAAGATGAAGTGGTTATTTTACTTTTGTGTAATATATCGGTTTATTAACCTGGAACATGAAATTATGCAAAAGCCTCTTTCGATGGTCAGATACAAATACCCAGTGTAACTTAATTAATCATATTCCTATGTCAACCAAGTTACCTGAATTCATTAAGATTAAGTTCCAATTATGGCTACCCCCGCCCGACAGGTATATTCCTATCTTGTAAGGAAATCTATTAAATGATTATCTATCCTCAAGAAAGATCGTGGGCTATTGATGTTGGACAATTATGACCCATATCATCACTATTTGTAAAAGACATTGTGTTCTTTGTACAAATTAACTATGTGACAAAGGAGATTGCTCTTTTATCATTTGTAATTGGATTACTTGGATATATAAATGATAAAAGTCCATATGATCAGTTCCGGATTAATAAGATATGAGACAGTATTAATCTATGAAATATTTCATCATTAAATATCCATAGTCGTAGTATTATCGAGATTGGACATCGATAATGCGGAATAGGCTAGTATTGCACTTGTGCGCGTTATGGAAGCTTAACGGCATAGTTCTCATATATTTTAAGTATTGGATACTTAAGCAAGTGTGATAGGAGGTTCTGTTAGCCATTGGATCGGGAAAAGCTTCACTCTGAATAGACCCATTGGAATCTCATTGGTAGTATGACTATGTGTCTATGGGAATCCGAATCAGGGTAGGTGTATTTGGTCTTAACTTGAGACTTGCATCGCTAATACTTGCGACAATTAGTATACTTTGGTTTTGGTCGTCCGGGGCTTTAACAGATTCTGTGTACGCCTCTTCTGGGTATACTGAGAATCGTAGTGTGTTGGGTGTGATGTCAAGATGGAAGTATACTTCAGTCATATGGAGATGATGATCACGTAGGATACAGAACTGGTACTCTTAAATGCTGCAGTTATCGGGATAATATGACAAGGTCATGATTATCCGATTACAGAGACTAGTTGCTAGTGATCCGATATATGTTTCGTACGGGGCAGACACATTCCAGCCCCAGGCCTAGCATGTGACATCCGATACTGGATCATAATACGCAATACTTAGTATACTACGCTTGATAAAGATCATGTATTCCTTAAAAGAATATTTCTGAAGAATTGGGTAGGCACGATGCTTTGCTAGAAGCCAACCATGTCTTGTAAATCGGTAAGAACGTGGTACTGGGTACGCGCGTGTTTGGATAGTCCGACAATCGGATTTACTGCCAACATATCCATGGATCTCTTAGGTCACTTCCCAAAGATTCACCGATGACAATTGACTCGAACAGAATTAATCTAGGATTAATTATAAGAGAGAATATTAATCTGGGATTAATTACGGAAATAAATTAATTTATGATTAATTATCAAAGAGAGAATTAATCTAGGTTTAATTGCGTCAAGAATTAATCTGGGATTAATTCGACTAGAAGAGAGAACGAGATTAATTTGGAATTAATCGGTAAAATAAATTTAATAGTTAAATTGGATTTTTCTATTTAATTTATTTATTTGGGCTAAAATAATATATTAGATATATTAATTGAAATTGGATTTCAATGCGGAATTAAAATTGGATTTTAATTCAAGCGAACGAATTATTTTGGAATTAATTCATAAGCGACTTCCGTAATAATTTTACTGGGCATTATTATTTAATTAAATTGGATTTGATTACATCGTGACGGAAAATTTGTTTAGTCGAATTAAACGAACCTGTGGCTGAAGTGTGTTGAGCAAGCCCACTTGAATTTTGAATTTAAAGTGGGTCCCACCAACTTACATCAAGTGTTTACTTGAATGATGGAAGTGGTCGAGGGCATTTAATGTCTTTTTCCCTCCAAAACTTTTGCCTTTGCTTTTGGTAAAAGCATATACACACTTTTGTGAGTTGACTTGGTCAATTGGGTTTTAGAAACACAAAACAAAATTCTCTCTCTCTCTTTTCTTCTCCATGGCCGAACCTTCACCTTTTGGAAGGGAAAATTTTCTTTCATTTTTTGTTCTTGCTAGCACATAAGGAGTCAACTAAAGGTGATAGGGAAACTCACCCAAGTGTTGGAAACACTCTACAAAGACTTGGAGCTCCATTACATCCATGAAATTTTTGAAATCTCAACCGATCAAAGTAAATTTTTCCGCAACTTGTCTTGATTATTTCACACAACAAATCATCTTAGTGATCTTGGAGCATGTGTAGGACACTAATAATGGTATCTAGAGCCATCCTAAGTTCGATTTGAAAATCTAGGGTTCATGACTTTAATTTGGGGATTTTGTGTTTGGAGCATGATTTCTTCAAATTGGTTGTGTGGTTGTATTTATATGATGTTGAATTGGATTTGTGCATCATTGGATTTGAGATAAATTGATTAGATCAAAAATCCCCAAAAATCCATCATGGCCGAATATAATACCCTAGGATTGCTCATGGTAATTTTTGATAATTAGACAATTGGATGTGTTGTTGGCATGAAATGTATATTAATTGTTGGTTTAATTGGATTGAAATCAAAATTGGATGTTAATTTCATGTTAATTACCGTGAGTGAAGCATGTTTAATGGATTGATTTTACTTCAATTTGTGTTGGACATGAATTGGAATTAATGAGCATGATTAATTGATTTAATTAGTGTTTTGGAAATATTAGATTAGTTGATTAATTATGTTAATTACACTTGACTGGATTAATATGTAATTTGGAATAATGTATTAATTTAATTTGTTGTAATTGGGTTTAATGGGCTTGGTTGGGCCAAGTATGGTTTTAGTCAATTGGGTTGGATCCAATTGGGCCTAAAACCATTTCCATAAAGTCCAAATATGGCAATTGGGCCTTTAATATTTTAATTGGGCCTAATGGGCCAAAATTGATTTTTGGGCAAAGGGTGATTCCTAATTAGGCCTTGGCATCTTGGGTTTGATCCATAATGGCCAAAGCTCACGCCTAAAGAATTAATTAAAAGCCCATTGGACTTTAATTGAATAGTATTGGATACTAATTGGGCCTTTGAGACCCATAAAAATTGGATTTGGAATCCAAGTCTAAAAGGCACTATTAAAAGTGTAGTTATTTAATTTGGAATTAAAAATGAATTAGTATTGAATACAAATTAAATTGGATCTAAAATTGTAGTTCGATATAATTCAAGAATACGTACTTTGAGTATTTATTCTTAAACGAGTTGGACTCGCGCAAATCAAATCGTTGTTTGAACATTGGATGGTCATTAATTCAAAGATTAATTAATTGGAGTAGATTGATTGAATAACATGCTATGTGTGAATACTTGGATGTATTGTATGAATAATGTATATCGGATGGATATTAGAAGGGTGAGGGCAATTTTGGAAATTATTGTAATAAATTTAGAATTTATTTAAATTGGACCTGCGTGTCCAGCCTATTATCTCTATTCTCTTTGTATTTCTATTTTCACCAATTCCCCTCAATGCAAATGAGATTTCTTTAAAGTATTATGTAATTGGGTAGAAGTTAGAGTAGTGCTAGCTGGAGAGAGGAAATTGAGAGATTTGTTCTAGGAATAAAGTTTGTTATATATCCATCCGCATATCATTATTAATTTATTTCGCGCCTTATTATGCTTTTAGAATGCATGTTTAAGGGTGTATGATGAGACCTAATCAAAGTTAATAAATTGGTTGCCAATTACGCGAAAAACCCTCATCAAATATTAAGCGTTTTTCCTTCAATTGAGTGGTTCTTTCTCAAGATCCAAGATTGGCATTGGTTTGTTGGCCAAAGTCAAGATCAATGTCCATCGCGGATGTGTTTGAACCACGAAAGCTTTGTTCTATATCGCATGTCTTGGGCGGTTGTGACTTGTTGGCCAAAGTCAAGGTCACTTCTAGTTCATTGACATGGATTACGAAGCTTTCCCGCTGTCAATGGGTCGCGCTTAACTGGAATCATTAAGTTTGTTGAGCCAAAGCCAAGGCTTAGTTGATTCAGAGGAAAAGGTTAGGAAATATATTGGATATATTTATATATATTGGATATATGTTTCGGACTTGGAGGTCCACCTATCGGATCTAGGAATTGGATGGGATCCAATTGATCTTAGAGATATACCTAGTTAAGTTTCATACAGCTTGTTGGCCAAAGTCAAGGTTGTGTGTTATTTAACGGGATCCTAGCCCACTAGGAAACTAGGTTTCTCGAGTACTCTACAGAGGGTTAGAGGCTCGCCGAAAAATAGTGGGAGGCTAGTATTAAATTTGCAATTTCGTTTAAATACTTACCAATACGCGCTCTTTTATTTTATTTATCGTTGTTATAAATATATTAGTTGGACTAATATTTAATATTGCTTTCTTTGAACAGTTAGACTGTACAAGACAATACTCCACTTATAGTTGGTCATATAATTGGACTATAGTAACCATTACATTTTGAGTGTACTCAAAATCGTTGATTGGATAGTTTGACTATTGCAATCAAGATAGATGAAAGATTAGCGTTAGGGACATAATCATGGGAGATAATGTCTTTAATGGCTTCAATTTTCCAGATTGGGAGATGAATCTCAGGATAGTTATGGGAGCTGAGATGTTACTCTATGTCATAGAGAAACCTCTTGGGCCCTGAGCCCGGAGTTGAGCAAATAGTAGAGCATGAGTTTAGGAAGACTCACCGTGATGATAAATTTAGTACTTAATCTGTTATGCTTGCCGCAATGACTCCTTAATTTCGTCGTCAGAACTAAGGATTAGATCCTTATATCATGATGTTGAAATTAAAAGATCTTCATAGATCTAACCTTAGATCTTGGAAATACGAATTGCAAAAGAAGCTCTTTCGCTCGCGTATGTCAGAGGGTACATCTGTCGAGCACTAGGTGTCACAGATGGTTGCTGACATCGAACAGCTAGGTTAGCTGGGCATTACCTACGAGGCCAAGACTTCCATAGATTTGATCTTATAGTCTCTGCCCGAATGCTGGGGCGGGTTCATCATGAACCAAGAGAAAACTCTTGGAGAGTTAATGGCTATGCTCAATGAGGCAAGCCAGAGCTTCCAAAAGGGCAAGAAGCGCAAGGCGCATCTTACTTCGACATCCCAGAAGGCCAAGGCTTGGCCGAAGGCTTATGGGGTGTGAAAAAAAAAAGGCAAAGGCGAAATCGTCACAGTCTTCTGGGAAGACAAATGACATATCCCAAGATGTCTGCCTAAACTGTGGCACACGGGGTCACTGGAAGCGTGACTGGTACATACATATATATGATGTGCGGGATCTGCTGATTAGTATGATATTGGCTTCATTTAAGATCGACCTATGAGTCGGAAACGGGACGAGAGTCATTGTTTTGGCTGTGGGAACCTAAGTTTTGGAACCGCCCTTTGGGCATGTACTTAAATTAGGAAACTATTATAATGTACCTAGTTTGACTAGAAACATTATCTCTATATCTAGTTTAACCCGTTGCGGGTATATCTTTATGTTCCAGAACACTGGGTGTTTTTTTTATAAAGATGATATTGAGATATACACATTAGATGTGAATAACAGTATTTATATTTCAAATATAAATTAATCTCAAACATAAAACATGACAAACAAAAGGCTCAAACTGAGTAAATCAGATGAGACTTATTTGTGGCATTGTTGTCTGGACACATTAACAAAAATTGTATATCCACTCTTTGGAAGAATGGATACTTGGACGGATTTGATCCTAATTCATATGATGTCTGTGAATCTTGTTTATTAGGCAAAGTGTTTAAAACGCCTTTTAACAGTAAAGGTGTACGTGCCACCGATCTGTTAGCCCTCGTTCATGGTGACGTATGTGGGCCCATGTCTAGCCAGGCTAGAGGTGGATATGAATACTTTGTAACCTTTACGAATGTTGCATCGCGTTATGGTTATGTGTATCTTATGAAACACAAGTCGGAAACTTTTGATAAATTCAAAGAGTTTCGACACGAAGTAGAAAAACAGACCAGTAAAAGTATTAAAACATCACGGTTAAACCGTGGTGGAAAATACTTGAGCAATGAGTTTCTCGATTACTTGAAAGAGTATGGTATTCTTTCACAGTGGACTCCTCCCGGAACCCCTCAATTGAGTGGTGTGTCCGAACGGAGAAACCGAACCTTGTATACATGTTAAGGTAAATAATGAGTCGCACAGAGCTACAAATTTCCTTCTAGGGGATACGCATTGAACAGTGCAATACTTATTTTGAATAAGGTTCCGTCAAAGTCTGTTGGACGGACTCCATATGAAATATGGACAGGAAAGAATCTGGGTTTTTCATTCCTGAAGATTTGGGAATGCTGGGCATATGTTTGGATGGTACCAAACTACAGCCCAAATCGGATAAGTGTCTATATGTAATTGGTTATCTTAGGGAAACCAATGAATATTACTTATACCACCCGCAAGAGAACAAGGTATTTGTTGCTCTCCATGCGGGTTTCCTTATAGGAATTCCTAAATACAGTGGTAAGTGGGAGGAAAGTAAAACTCGATGAAAATCGGAGTGATACTGATCCTGGCACCGACTCCCAAACGGAACACGAACAGTTCATCAGGGATGAGACTATACCACAATCATCTAATACACAAGAACCGTGTAGATCGGAGAGAGTCAGAAAACAACCTGAGAGGTATGGGTTTCTGATCTCACCTCATGTTGATATTAATCTTATTGAGGATAATGAGCCGGCTACGTATGAGGAAGCGATACAAGGTATTAACTCCGCATTATGGCAAGATGTCATGAAGTCCGAAATGGATTCCATGTATACCAACAATGTTTGGACACTGGTTGATGTACCAGAAGGCATTGCGCCTATTGGTAGCAAATGAGTCTTCATGGTGAAGACAGACATGGATGGCAACATACAAACATACAAAGCTAGGCTTGTAGCTAAAGGGTATCATGATCAACATAGTGTCGATTACGATGAAACTTTTTACCTGTTGCCATGATTAAATCCATTTGGATAATGCTTGCTAATGCTACATATTTCATTTATGAAATATGGCAGCTGGAAGTCAAAATCGCTTTCCTTAACGGAAACCTTTTGGAGGATGTTTTATACAACACCCTGACGGTTTTGTCATACCAAAACATGCAAACAAGGTTTGCAAGTTAAATCGATTCATTTATGGATTGAAGCAAGCATTGCGTACTTGGAACCAATATTTTGATGAGATCATAATGGTATATGGTTTCATTCAAAACGAAGATGATTCTTGTGTATATAAGAAGGTTAGTGGGAGCGCACTGACAATGATTGTCATATACGATGATGATGTATTTCTTCTTAGTAATAACATTCCCATACTAAAATCGGTGAAAGCTTGGCTTTCATTAAAATTCTCCATGGAATACTTGGGAGAGGCAACCTTTATTCTAGGAATAAGGATCTATTGGGATAGATCTAAAAGTTGTTGGCATTCTCTGAGAACTCGTACATTGAAATACATGTACGCGACCTGGTGCCTCACATGCTTTGAGCATCTGAAATCACAATCAGACCGATCCAGGTGATGGTCACTGAATTGATGTAAAGAACATCCTTAAGTATCTTAAAGGAACTAAGGATGCTTTCTTAATTTATGGAGATTGAGAACTTGAGGTGACTAGGTTCACAGTTGCAAGTTTCCAAAACGATAAAGGCTACTGTAAGTCGCATTAAGGGTACTTATTTTGTTTGAACAACGGAACAGTACGCTGTAAATCTTCCTAGTAAGATATTGTTACCGATTCAACAAAAGCGGATTATATTGCTGCAGCTGAGGCAGCAAAAGAAGAATTTTGGGTCTACAAAATTCCTAATTGGATTAGGAGTAGTTCTGTTAGCATATGAGCTGGGCTACAGCACAGGCTA
This sequence comes from Zanthoxylum bungeanum, assembly GCA_019454045.1. NCBI lineage: Eukaryota > Viridiplantae > Streptophyta > Magnoliopsida > Sapindales > Rutaceae > Zanthoxylum > Zanthoxylum bungeanum. The sequence continues at coordinate 64,398 of SKCR01021780.1, read as the reverse complement.
AATAATTACGGTCTCATCAATGATCCAAGTATATACTTTGATGGTTTCATCTGATTCGTCAGATCATACATCGTGGCGATGTCAAGATCGATAAGATCGTTTCAGATGATAACCTTGCAGATTCGCTGACGAAAGTGATATCTCAGCATAAGCATGAGCGACCCGTACATAGTTCAGGTGTTAGACATTTGAGTGATTGGCTATAGGCCAAGTGGGAGATTTTTGGCCAATTATGACCCATAGCATCACTATTTGTAAAAGACATGGTGTTCTTTGTACAAATTAACTATGTGACAAAGGAAATTGCTCTTTTTATTGGATTTTTCGAAGGTCCCGAGGATCGATTAAAGCAATGAAACACAAGTGCGAATACATCAAAGAAGTTGCGGAATACTTACATCGATCGGTTGTGGCGATGCAGTGAAGAACAAAAACTTTTTAAGCCCTTTGAAGCTCCTCCAAGGCTCTCGGCAGTGAGCTGAGAAAGTGTCCTCCATTTTCGGCCATCTCCAAGTTTCAAGCTCCAAGCTTTCGGATGGTGATTCCATGCTCACAAGTGTGGTTTCCCTATCACCATTACAAGACTCTATTGTGTGCTAGCACTTAGGAATTTTGCCACAAAATTCCTTAGCTTCTCCTCCATTCTCGGTGAAAATAGAAAAACAGAAGAAGAAGAAAGGTCCAAGACCGTGAGAGCGAGAGATGAAGAAGACCACCTTGGCCGAATGGAGAGAGAGAGGGAAATAATTGAATTGTTTTTGTTTTGTATATCTAATAATCAAAACCAAAAAGTCAAATACCAAATATTAAACAAATGGTAAATGTCTTTCAAGCTTTCAAAAGCTTTTCCAACAACTCTCATCAACTATTCACATCACACATGACTAGACATCACATCACTCAAAGTGACAAGTGATTTGACGCTTGATGCGACTAGTGATTTGACGCTTGATGTGACTTACGGGCCGCACTTGAATTCGAAATGCGAGTGCACTCGCAAACACTCCCAGGCTCGGGTTCGCTAATTCCAAATTAACGAATTTTCCGTTGTGACGTAATTAAATAATTATGCCTAGCAAAATCACTATTCACGTCGCTAACGAATTAATTCTAAATTAACTCGTTCGCCCGAATTAAAATCTAATTTCAATTTTCGGCGTCAAAATCCAATTTCGTATAATATATCAAATATATTATTTTATAGATTAATTCCAAATTAATCGTTTTCTCTCTTTTATTAATATTTTATCCCAGATAAAATATCTCCGCAATTAATCCCAGATTAATTTTCTCTCTCATCTAATTAATCTCAGATTAATAAAGTGCGAGTCATACGTCATCGGTGAATCTTTGGGAAGCGACCCATGAGATCCCCGGATATGTTGGCAGTAAATCCGGTCGTTGGACTATCCAAACACGTAAGTACCTAGTACTACGTTTGTACCGATTTACAAGACAAGGTTGGCTTCTAGCAAAGCGTCATGCCTACCCAATTCTCCAGAAATATCATTACAGGAATATGTGATCTATATCAGGTGTAGTATACGTAGTATTGTGTATTTCGATCTAGTATCGGATGTCACGTGTAAGGCCTGAGGCTGGAAATGTATCTGCCTCGTACGAAGCACATATCGGATCTCTGGTAACTAGTCTCTATAATCGGATAAACATGACCTAGTCATAATATCCCGATAGCTGCAGCATATAAGAGAACGAGTTTCGTATCCTACGTGATCATCATCTCCACTATTACTGGAGTGATACTTCCATCTCGACATCACACCCAATACACTACGATTCTCAATATACCTAGAAGAGGCGTACACAGAACCTGTTAAAGCCCTGGACGACCAAAACCAAAGTACATTGATTGTCGCAAGTATTAGCGGTGCAAGTCTCAGGTTAAGACCAAATACACCTACCCTGATTCGGACTTCCATAGATCCATAGTAATACTACCAATGGAATTCCGAGGGGTCTATCTAGAGCGAAGCTGTTTTTCGTACCATCGGTAAAACACCACCTCCTACTACACTTGCATGAGTATCCTATACCCAAATATATGAGAACTATGTCGTTATGCCCTCACAATGCGCACAAGTGTAATACTAGTCTATTCTGCATTATCGATGTCCAATCTCGATAATACTACGACTAGGGATATTTAATGATTAAACCTTCATGGATTGATACTGTCTCATATCATCTCAATCCAGGAACTAATCATATGGACCTCCTATCATTTATACATCTTGGTGATCTAATCACAAATGATAAGAGAGCAATCTCCTTTATCACATAGTTAATTTGTACAACAACACCATGATCTGTACAAATAGTGACGCTATGGGTCATAACTGTCCAACAATCTCCCACTTGGCCTATAGCCAGTCACTCGAGTGTCCTACTCCCGAACTATGTACGGTTCGCTCAAATTACTGAGGAAAGGCTTTCGTCAGTGGATTTGCATGATTATCATCTGATACGATTTATTCGATCATCACATCGCCACGATGTATGATCCGAACGAATTAGATAAATATCGAAGTATAATCTGGATCGTTGATGAGACCATTAATTCTCTAGCCTGTGTTGTAGCCTAGCTCAGCTGCTAACAGAACTATATCTAATCTAATTAGATTTAGTATCGACCCAAATGGCTTCTATTACTGCCTCAGCTGCAGTAATAACCCGCTTATGTTGTTTATTCGGTAACAGTATCTTGCTTGGAAGATTTCCAGCTCACTGTTCCGTTATTCAAACTGTATAGTACCGTTGTTACGACTTATAGTCGTTTATATCGGTTTGGAAACTTGTAGCAGTGAACCCAGTCACTTCAAGTTCTCATTCTCCATAGTTTAAGAAAGCATCCTTAGATCTCTAAGATACTAAAGGATGTTCTTACCATCAATCCAGTAACTATAACTTGGATTGGCCTGATTGTGAATCCAAATGCTCAAAGCGTATGAGACACCTGGTCGCGTATATTTATTTCAATGTACGAGTTCTCGGAGATTGCTAACAACCTTTAGATCTATCTTAGTAGATCTTTATTTCTAGAATAAAGGTTTTTTCTCCCAAGAATTCTACAGAGAATTTTCTCAAAAGCCAAGCTTTCACCGATAGTTTTATGGGAATATCATTTCCAAGAAATGACATATTATCATTATATAGGACATTGTTAGTCAGTGCGATCCCACTAACCTCCTTATATACACAAGAATCATATCGTTTTGAATTAAATCATAAACCATTATGATTACATCAAAACGATAATTCGAAGAATGTAATGCTTGCTTCAATCCATACATGGATCGAATAACCTGCAAACCTTGTTTGCTAGTTGTGGTACGATAAAACCGTTAGGATGTTATAAACATCCTCCGAAAGGTTTCCGTTAAGGAAAGCGGTTTTGATGTTCAGCTGACATATTTCATAAATGAAACATGCAGCATCAGCAAGCATTATCCAAATGGATTTACCAATGGCAACAGGTAAAAGGTTTCGTCGTAATCGACACAATGTCGATAACGATACCTTTTCGCTACAAGCCTAGCTTAGTACGTTGGTATGTTGCCTTCCATGTATGTCTTCCTTGAAGACTTATATAGTACCAGTATGCACAATGACTTGCGGTACATCAACTAGTATCCAAACATAGTTGGTATACATGGGATCCATTTCGGACTTTATGGCACTTTACCATAATAGGGAGTCGATACCTTGTATCACTTCCTCATACGTAGTCAGTTGGTATTCCTCGAAAAGATTGATCAGAAACCCATACCCCATGTTATTTTCTGACTCTCTCTGACTTACGTGGTTCTTGTGTATTCGAAGATTATGGTATAGTTTCATCTTTGATGAACTATTTGTGTTCCATTAAGGACTCGGTGCCAGGAACAATATTACTCCGATTTTCATCGAGTTTTACTTTCCTCCCACTTACCACTGCATATAGGTATTCGTCTTAGGAAGACCGCATGGTGAGCAACAATTACATTGTTCTCTAGTGAGTTGTTTAAGTACTATACTTTGGTATCCCTAGGATAACCAACAACTTAGGCACTTATCCGATTTGGGTTTTAGTTTGGTATCATCCAAACATATGCCTGGCATCCCAAATCATCAGGAATGAGAAACCCGGTTTCTTTCCAGTTCATATCTAATATGAATTCTGTCAAACAGATTTTTATAGAACTTAATTCAAAATAAGTTATGCACTATTAATGCGTATCCGTTGAAGGAAATGGTAGCTCAGAGCGACTCATGATTAACCTTATCATGTCCAACAAAATTTGGTTTCTCCGTTCGGACACACCGTCAAATTGACGTGTTCCGGGAGGAGTCCTCATTGAAAGAATACTGTACTCTTTCAAGTATTGAGAAACTTATTACTTAAGTATTTTCATCATGGTTCAACCGTGATGGTTTTACACTTTAGCCGATCTGTTTGTCTATTTCGTGTCGAAACTCTAAAAGTTTCCGATTTGTGTTTCAAAGGAAACATATAACCCTAACTCAATTCCACATCCGTAAAGGTCACGAAATATTCATATCCACCTCTAGCCTATCTAGATATGGGCCCACTTACATCACTATGACCAAGGGTTAACAGATCGGTGGCACTTACACTTTTACCAAGTAAATAGTGTCTTAGGCACTTTGCCCAATAAACTAGATTCGTAGACATTATTTGAATAGAATCAAATCTTTCCTAGTACCCACTCTTCGAATGTGTGGATATACGAGTCTTGTTTAATTGTGTCCCAGAAAACAATGCCACAATATAAGTTTTAACTGATCAAATCAGTTTGAGCTATTTGTTTGTCATGTTATATGTTTGAGATTTATTTATATTCAAAATATAAATTTTGTTATTCACATCTAATGTGTTTATCTCAATATCATCTTTATATAATAAAACACTTTAGTGTTCTAGAATATAAAGGTATACCCGCAACGGGTTAAACCCTGATACAGAGATAATGTTTCTAGTCAAACTAGTTACATTTTAAAAGTTTCCTAATTTAAGTACACACCCGAAGGGTAGTTCCTAAATTTAGGTATCTACGGTTAAAACAACGACTTTATTCCCGTTTTCAATTCGCAGATTGATCTCAACTGAAGTCAGTATCCTGCTCATAGCAGATTCTGCACACCAGTACATATTGATGTACCACTTCCAGTATCTAAAATCCAATTTTAATACTAGTAGTGAATATGTTGATGACAAACATATTTGAAGTTGGAGCCTTGCTCGTCTTCAATTCCTTCATATCTGCCTTGTCAAAACGGCAGTCACGCTTCCGCGATCCCGTTTACTACAATTTAGGCAGACATTTTGGGATATGTTCTTTGTCTTCCCAGAAGATTATAATGATTTTGCCTTTGCCTTTTTCGGTACCCCAGAACCTTATGGCCAAGCCTTGGCCTTCTGGAATGTCGAAGTAAGATGCGCATTGCGCTTCTTGCCTTATTGCAAACTTTGGCTTTGACTCATTGAGTATAGCCATTAACTCTCCAAGAGATTACTATTGCAATTTAGTACTTATAAGATCTAAGGATAGATCTATGAAGATCCTTCAATTTCAATATCATACTATAAGGATCTAATCCTTAGTTCTGATTAAGAAATTAAGGAGTCTATTTGGCAAGCTTATTGGATTAAGCACTTAAGTTATCATCACATGAATCTCCCAAATATCATGTTCTACTATTTGTTTAACTCCAAGCTTAGGCCTAAGATGTTATTTTAACAAATAAGTAACTTCTTAGTTTTCAGGACTATCCTGAAGTTTATTCCCAATTTGAAAATTAAAGTCGTTTAAATACATTTTCACCCAGGATTATGTTTTAAACACTAATCTTTCAATTTTATCTTGATTCTAATAGTCCAACTATTAAATCAACGATTTTAGGTACTATTTATTATAATGATTACTATAGTCCAACTATATAATCAACTATAATTTAATAGGTTAAATTCAATTATATTGATTACTATAATCCAATTATAAAATCAATTATTAATTGAAATGGTTAATTCAAATATATTGATTACTATAATCCAATTATATAATCAACTATAATGAATTAGTTTGAATACAGTCCAACTGTTTAATTTAAAACAACATTAAATATTAGTCCAACTAATATATTAATTTATATTGACGAAATATTTGAAATGAGCGCGTATGGCAAGTAACTAAACGAATATTGCAAATTTAATACTTGCCTCCCACTATTTTTTGGCTAGCCTCTAACCCTCTGTGGAGTACTCGGGAAACCTTGTTTCCTAGTGGGCTAGGATCCTGTTAAATAGCACACAATCTTGACTTTGGCCAACAAATTGTATGATAATTAACTAGGTAGATCTCTATGATCAATTGGATCCCATCCGATTCCTAGATCCAGTACATGGACATCCAAGTCCTAAACATATATCTTATATATGGCAATATATCCAATATATTGCCTAACCTTTTTCCTCTGAATCAACTAAGCCTTGGCTTTGGCACAACAAACTTAGTGATCCCAGTTAAGCGGAACTCATTGACCTTGGAAAGCTTCGTAATCAATGTCGATGGACATGAAGTGATCTTGACTTTGGCCAACAAATCACAACTTGGACAAGACACCGATATGGAACAAAGCCTTCGTGATTCAAACACATCCTCGACGGACAAAGGTCTTGACTTTGACCAACAAACCAATGTCAGTCTTGGATCTTGAGTAAGAATCACTCAATGGAAGGAAAAACGCTTAATATTTTGTGAGGGTTTTTCGCGTGCAATTGGCAACCAATTTATTATCTTTGTTAAGGTCTCATCATCATACACCCTTAAACATCCATTCTAAACACATAATAAGGCACATAAATACATATAATAATGATATGCGGATGGATACTTAACACATTGATCCTAGATCGAATCTCTCCATTTCCTTTCTCCCGCTAGCACATGTATTACTTCTACCCGTTACATAACACTTCTAAAGAAACCTCATTTACATTAAGGGGAATAGGTGAGAAGAGAAATACACAGAGTAAGGAGGTAATAGGCTGGACACGCAGGTCCAATTAATAAATTCTAAATTTATTACAACAATTTCCAAAATTGCCCCACCCTTCTAATATCCATCCGATATACATTATTCATGCATCGCAACCATGTATTCACACAAGCATGTTATCAATCAATCTAATCCAATTAATTAATATGATAATTAATGACCATCCAATGTTCAAACAACGATTTGATATTGAGCGAGTCCAACTCGTTTTGCGAATAAGTACTCAAAGTACGAATTCTTGAATTAAATTAAACTACAACATTAAATCCAATTTAATTTTTATTTAATACTAATTCATTTATTTAATTCCAAATTAAATATTACACTTTATTAATAAACTTTTACGACTTAAATTCCAAATTTAATCGTTACGGGTCTCAAAACCCGATTAACATCCAATGTTAAATTTAATTAAAGTCCAATGGGCTTTTAATTAATTTCTTAAGGCATGGACTTTTGGTCAACTTGGGTCAAACCCAAAGACTAAAGCCCATTTAAAGGAATCACCCTTATATGCCTAGAAACCAATTTAGACCCATTAGGCCCAATTAATATATTAAGGTCCATTAGTCATAATTGGACTTTATGGAAATGGTTTTGGGCCCAATTGGATCCAACCAATTTAGCCTAAACCCATCTTGGTACAACCGAGCCCAATAAGCCCAATTACAAGTTTTCAAGCCCAAATCCAATTTAAGCCCAACATAATTAAATTCCAAAATTCCAATTTCATAATTTAATTACTCAAAGTGTAATCCATAATTAATTACCCAAATTAATATTTCCAAAACATCAATTAGCCTAATTAATTATGCTCCATCATGTTCAATCCATGTCCAACACAATTGAAACAAATCAAACCCATTTCATGCTTCTTTAGCTCTCGGCAATGGGGACTATTTTTAAATCAATTTTGATTTCAATCCAATTAAACCACAAATTAATATATCTCTTGCATTTCAAACATATCCAATTGTCTAAAATCAAAAATCACCAAGAGCCTCAATTAGGGTACCATTCGGCCAAGCCATAAATTTTGAGGGAAATTGTTCCAAATCAATTTTCATGAAATTGATCCAATCAAACTTCAATTAAACATCATTCAAGCATACTCAATCAATCTATTTAATCAAATCATGCTCAAAATCAATTTACCCAATTTTAACCCTAAATTCAAGTTTCATGTTTTAACTCGCTCTGATACCATTGTTGGATTTCTCTAAGGTCTCGAGGATCGATTAAAGCAATGAAACACAAGTGCGAATACATCAAAGAAGTTGCGGAATACTTACATCGATCGATTGAGGCGATGCGGTGAAGAACAGAAACTTTTTAAGCCCTTTGAAGCTCCTCCAAGGCTCTCGGCAGTGAGCTGAGAAAGTGTCCTCCATTTTTTGCCATCTCCAAGCTTCAAGCTCCAAGCTTTCGGATGGTGATTCCATGATCACAAGTGCGGTTTCCCTATCACCTTTACAAGACTCTATTGTGTGCTAGCACTTAGGAATTTTGCCACAAAATTCCTTAGCTTCTCCTCCATTCTCGGTGAAAATAGAAAAACAGAAGAAGAAGAAGAAGAAAGGCCCAAGACCGTGAGAGCGAGAGAGGAAGAAGGCCACCTTGGCCGAATGGAGAGAGAGAGGGAAATAATTGAATTGTTTTTGTTTTTGTATATCTAATAATCAAAACCAAAAAGTCAAATACCAAATATTAAACAAATGGTAAATGTCTTTCAAGCTTTCAAAAGCTTTTCCAACAACTCCCATAAACTATTCACATCACACATGACTAGACATCATATCACTCAAAGTGACAAGTGATTTGACGCTTGATGCGACTAGTGATTTGACACTTGATGTGACTTGCGGGCCGCACTTGAATTCGAAATGCGAGTGCGCTCGCAAACACTCCCGGGCTCGGGTTCGCTAATTCCAAATTAACGAATTTTCCGTTGCGACGTAATTAAATAATTATGCCTAGCAAAATCACTATTCACATCGCTAACGAATTAATTCTAAATTAACTCGTTCGCCCGAATTAAAATCTAATTTCAATTCTGTGTCGAAATCCAATTTCGTATAATATATTGAATATATTATTTTATAGATTAATTCCAAATTAATCGTTTTCTCTCTTTTATTAATATTTTATCCCAGATAAAATATCTCCGCAATTAATCCCAGATTAATTTTCTCTCTCATCTAATTAATCTCAGATTAATAAAGTGCGAGTCATACGTCATCGGTGAATCTTTGGGAAGCGACCCATGAGATACCCGAATATGTTGGCAGTAAATCCGGTCGTCGCACTATCCAAACACGTAAGTACCTAGTACTACGTTTGTACCGATTTACAAGACAAGGTTGGCTTCTAGCAAAGCGTCATGCCTACCCAATTCTCCAGAAATATCATTACAGGAATATGTGGATCTATATCAGGTGTAGTATACGTAGTATTGTGTATTTCGATCCAGTATCGGATGTCACGTGCAAGGCCTGGGGCTGGAAATGTATATGCCTCGTACGAAGCACATATCGAATCTCTGGTAACTAGTCTCTATAATCGGATAAACATGACCTAGTCATAATATCCCGATAGCTGCAGCATATAGAGAACGAGTTTCGTATCCTACGTGATCATCATCTCCACTATTACTGGAGTGATACTTCCATCTCGACATCACACCCAATACACTACGACGATCTCAATATACCTAGAGAGGCGTACACAGAACCTGTTAAAGCCCTGAACGACCAAAACCAAAGTACATTGATTGTCGCAAGTATTAGCGGTGCAAGTCTCAGGTTAAGACCAAATACACCTACCCTGATTCGAACTTCCATAGACACATAGTATACTACCAATGGAATTCCGAGGGGTCTATCCAAAGCGAAGCTGTTTTCCGTACCATCGGTAAAACACAACCTCCTACTACACTTGCATGAGTATCATATACCCAAATATATGAGAACTATGTCGTTATGCCCTCACAACGCGCACAAGTATAATACTAGTCTATTCCGCATTATCGATGTCCAATCTCAATAATACTACGACTAGGGATATTTAATGATTAAACATTCGTGGATTGATACTCTCTCATATCATCTCAATCCAGGAACTAATCATATGGACCTCCTATCATTTATACATCTTGGTGATCTAATCACAAATGATAAGAGAGCAATCTCCTTTGTCACATAGTTAATTTGTACAACAACACCATGATATGTATAAATAGTGACGCTATGGGTCATAACTGTCCAACATTTTTATAATTTGTAATTGGATTACTTGGATATATAAATGATAAAAGTCCATCTGATCAGTTCCGGATTACAGAGGACTAGTTGCTAGTGATCCGATATATGTTTCGTACGGGGCAGACACATTCCAGCCCCAGGCCTAGCATGTGACATCCGATACTGGATCATAATACGCAATACTTAGTATACTACGCTTGATAAAGATCATGTATTCCTTAAAAGAATATTTCTGGAGAATTGGGTAGGCACGGTGCTTTGCTAGAAGCCAACCATGTCTTGTAAATCGGTAAGAATGTGGTACCGGGTACGCACATGTTCGGATAGTCTGACAACCGGATTTACTGCCAACATATCCAGGGTTCTCTTGGGTCGCTTCCCAAAGATTCACCGATGACATTTGACTCGAACAGAATTAATCTATGATTAATTATAAGAGAGAAAATTAATCTGGGATTAATTACGGCAATAAATTAATCTGGGATTAATTATCAAAGAGAGAATTAATTTGGGATTAATTACGTCCAGAATTAATCTGGGATTAATTCGACTAGAAGAGAGAACGCGATTGATTTGGAATTAATCGGTAAAATAAATTTAATAGTTAAATTGGATTTTTATATTGAATTTATTTATTTGGGCTAAAATAATATATTAGATATATTAATTGAAATTGCATTTCAATGTGGAATTAAAATTGGATTTTAATTCAAGCGAACGAATTATTTTGGAATTAATTCGTAAGCGACTTCCGTAATAATTTTGATGGGCATTATTATTTAATTAGATTGGATTTGATTACATCGTGACGGAAAATTCATTTAGTCGAACTAAACGAATCCGTACTCGAAGTGTGTTGAGCAAGCCCACTTGAATTTTGAATTTAAAGTGGGGCTCACCAACTTACATCAAGTGTCTACTTGAGTGATGGAAGTGGTTGAGGGCATTTAATACCTTTTTCCCTCCAAACCTTTTGCCTTTGCTTTTGGTAAAAGCATATACACACTTTTGTGAGTTAACTTGGTCAATTAGGTTTTAGAAACACAAAACAAAATTCTCTCTCTCCTTTTTCTTCTCCATGGCCGAACCTTCACCCTTTGGAAGGGAAAATTTTCTTTCATTTTTTGTTCTTGCTAGCACATAAGGAGTCAACTAAGGTGAAAGGGAAACTCACCCAAGTGTTGGAAACACTCTACAAAGACGTGGAGCTCCATTACATCCATGAAATTTTCGAAATCTCAACCGATCAAAGCAAGTTTTTCCGCAACTTGTCTTTGATTATTTCACACAACAAATCATCTTAGTGTCCTTGGAGCATGTGTAGGACACTAACAATTGAGTTTAAGGTTTAAACCTAAAATCCATTTTCCAAGTTCATTTTAAGTTTACCAAATCAATCTTATTAATGGCCAGTTAACAAGAAGTATTAAGCTTAAGACTCAATTAATAAACCTTTATATTACCCAAACTATAAAATAATCCCTTATTAACCGGTGATATTGGAATTCATCACAACCCTAGATAACGGACTTAGTTACGACACATATCTAAGGCTAGTAAAAGCTTAAATAAAATAAAAGATATAAAGTAAATGCTGGAAAGTAAATAACAGAAAGTAAAAGCGGAAAAGTTAATGTTGGTAATTAGAAATATAAAAATACAATAAAAGAAAATGATGAGGTTAAATGATCCATTTTTATCACTACTATTTTAGATATCTCGCTTATTATAATATATAAACTTTGCGTGATAATTATCAACCAGCCATATAGGCGGTATCCTGATTAAATCAAATTAATAATTAATTACCGACCGACCAATCAGGCGGTATCCAGTTTAGTCAAGTTTAAAACCAATTTCAATAATTACCAACTGACCAATAAAGCGGTATCCTCATTAAGTCAGGTTTTAAATAGTTTATATATTATAATTAAGGGAGATTAATCTAAATAATAGTAATAAAAGTTTTACCTTTTACCCCAGCAATGGGAGTTACCTCCTCATTACTGAAAAGTAAAAACTGAAAAGTAAAGAAAGGAAAGTAATGTTACGTAAAAGTAAATTGTAGAAAGTAAAGACTAAAATGTAAAGAAAAGAAAGTGCAAATGCGAAAATTAATTACTGAAAGCTGTAAATAAACAAACAATATACAATCTTCAGAGTATTCTTAAGGAATTACATACAAGAAAGTATGAAATGAAATCTGAAATTCGGCCTCTATTTATAGGGAAAAGTTGGCCTTGTGCGTCGCGATGCGTGCAACATTGCGCGTCGCGACGCGCGTTGATCTTCGACGCGTGTCACGGCTTCTGCGGAGATGGTGACACGTGTTCGGCGGCTATCGGTAGCTGAATTATTATGCTGACATGGCGACCACTGAATTATTGTGCTGACGTCATTAATGACGTATGTACTGACGTGGCGATGATGATTGTCGGTAGCATGTGATGATGACACGTGTCTGGTGCACGTTAGCATGATTTGATGTGATGTTGACACGTGGAAGGCGCATGTTAGCATGGGCGCATGATAGCAAACTTCTCTGATTTTGACACGTGTCTGGTGCATTTTAGCAGGATCTGGCTCACGTTAGCGGTCGCGACGCAGAGAGGCTGCGCATCGCGACGCCCAAAAGACGATTTTGCCTTTTGTATGTTTTTCACTGTTTTGGCCCTGATTTGATTCCAGAGAGTCCTAAAACTTTATTTATCTACAAAATAACACAAAACACATCAAAATATTCATAAAACTCAATAAACTATACAAAATATTAGGTCAAATGAGTGGGAAATACTGATACATTTACCACTCATCACACACAACTAAGTCATGACAATTCATTAACTAAGTTACGAAGTAAAGAAAACTATCCAAGGCAATTTATAATTCATTAAACTACATACATCCAATATATTAGTTTAATAAATATGTGGTCCTATGACGATCATTGGTTAAATGAGATTTAATCACATCCTGAATACAATATTCATTAAATGGATAAGGATACATGGTGTGATCTTGTATCAGACCATCCTTTACCATACGGAATAAACATCTAATACTTATATGATAAGATCTCATAAAGCATTGTTCTAAGTTATTTAGTTAACCGAATATTTTCTTAATGTTTATCTTCTTATCAATGACACTACTAGTCGTATTAAAATATGTAACAACTATTTATAAAGAACAAGTAATTATCCAATAGTCACAAGTTCTTATATCAAATATCAAAATAATTATTAAACATTATTTTAAATAACTAGACTGGAGATCTGGTATCCAATACCTATAGTTTTCAGTATTGTGAGAATCGATATTATGTATACACAACTATACACATCTCTTTTCTTTAGCTTTATAATTTGCCTTCAACTATTCACAATAATTGCAAATAATTGATTAGAAAACTGTGTCAAACACGTGACTTCTGAAATTCAATAAAGCCAAGAAACGTCATTACAAGATAAACAAATATCTAATGGAGTTTTCTAATGCCAGTCAAGAATCTCGAGACATGAACTAATTCGTGTCAATTCTTACTACACAAGAAACTATTCTTTCTAGACAATATATCCTAAAACAAATGTCTATTTAGATTACCTATCGTGACTTAGCAACTAAGTCACTAACCATCTTGATTTTCAAGAAAATCGGAACAACAGTTCCTGATGGTTTAGACTAATCTAATAATATCCAAGTCTACTAACATTCTAGAACTTATTCTAGAAATACGCAACCATAAGTGAAGTCAGAAAACATATTCAAATAATATTCATGCAGCGGATTAGAAGTATAATTCTATTAACAATATAGAATAAAGGAAAACAAAAGCAGCAATTTCCATAAAATTACACACTACTTTAGTTATGGCTTTTTAACCCAGCAGTGTCTCCCACTACTTTACTTAATACCGTAATCCCCAACGGAAAACATGAATTCAATAATTAAATCGAATTCCATAGTCAGAGGTGGACCCCATGAATATATTTCGACTCACAGCTTTGACACGATCTCGCCTACGTATATTCATTAGGTAGACAACTCATTGTCAATCACACTCATTGTGACTCCGAATTTTGGTCATGATCGTTTCTCGTTATGACAGCTTTGGCACGTTCACAAGGAGACGTATCAAGGCTTTACTTGCCAATGACAAACTCAAGCTACCGATGTAGTCCTGACAGCTTTGGCACGTTCAGGATTTCCACTTTCACTTGAATTTGTCTAGTATCAAATATACATCCGACATGGATAAAATTCTATCAACTACACCCTCACTGTTTTGGCACTTTCTTGGATGCAACCATAAAAAGATACCCATAAACCGTATTGACAAGATGGACCAAGAAACATGCATCTAATACATGTCACTTTACAACCTTATTTAAGCGGGGATATTCCTCAAGAAAGCTTTGCTCTACATCAAATGCATAATATAATCTAGATCAATTTCTAAACAATTCAATTCTACCTTAGAAAACATAACTTAACTTAACCATTAAATTTATGTTACATATCCCATTAGCGTAGAACTAAAAGTCAAGAAACATCTAAATTACATGTATGTGCAAACATCAAAATTGGATTATATATCATATATCAAGCATGACTAATATAATGGATGAAGAATCAGACCTGCTCTAATACCATTTTTGTTGGGGTTTTGGCGCGGAAGCTCGCGGTTCGAGTGAAATCGTAATTTTAAAACTTTTTAAAATTACCGAATAAATTATTCAATATCCAATATGAATAATTTATTCATATTTCACCTAAACATATTTATTCAATATCAAATAATGACATAAATAATTAAGAAATGTCGCGAAACTTTTACGAAAATATTTTTCCGTAAAATAACATAAAACGCGTTTTTGACCGAACCGACCACCCAATACACATGAGAGCTACCCAGGTCAGCCCCAATAGTATTAGGGCAGTTAATGGGCTGCCCGAACAGTGACTAATTCACTGTTTGGGTAGCCGTCACCCGGTTGGCTCAAAAGTCACCCGATAACGTTGGTTTTCGCCATTTTCGCATATTTCAACTCTGAAATAATTTCTGGAAATTGTTCCAATACCCAAAACACATCCAATACATTTATATGATATTGATTTCATCACCATATGAACATTATTTCCAAATCTTATCCAGAAGCAAAAATAATCACGTTTTCATGCTTTAATCCAACTTTTTCAATATTAATCATATTAATACTAACACCAATCCAAGCCACCACCAATGAAGCACCCAAAAATAATTCTAGGCATTACAAGATTGGTTATAATACTCTAGAATGGTAACTCATCATCAAAAGGCAAAATTGAATTAATATTACAATAATATCATCAAAAACAACTTCACACATGCAAAAAGCCTTCCAATTCACCCTCCAAACCAAAAAGCCCCAAATTTATAGAAAAGAAGAAACCCTAGGATCTCACTAGATCATCAAGAAACAAGAAACATAATTTCTAAGCTTAGGGATTTGTAGAATTACCTTTAATCCTCTAATTCCTTAGCTTTTTTTTCTTGATTTTCTTCATTCTCCATCTTGAATCAACAAGAAATATTTGAGAGCTTTTTAGGAGGGTGTATTCGGCCATGGATGATCAAGCAAGAAGAAAAGAAAAAATTTCCCTCTTTTGAATGCATCATGACCGGCTCTTGAAGGGTAATTTGGTCATTTTTTTAATTTTAATTCAATAAAATATAATTAAACTTTATGTTAACAAATCAAATTTGCACATCTAAAGTTTAATTAAAACATGCCACATGTCACCAATAATAATTAAACATTTATCATAACAATTATGAAAAATGGATATTATTTTATTATTCAAATATTTAACATTTAAATATCTAAATAATTAATTAATATAATTATTATTATAAATATGTATTTTTATTTACATTAAATAACAAATATATATATTAATGCCATGTGTCAAAGTCTCATTTAACACTTAATTAATGTGTATCTAATCAAATTATGTATCAAATACAAATACACAATAATTATGATTGACCAAAAATGACAATATACATGTGTTTTTGTTTAACCATTTAAACGATTCGAATTAACTCATTTAATCTGGTGAAGTATTATGAATAATCTGTATTATTCATAACGTGTTGCCCAAGTGCTCAACGAGTGTACTTCATATTGTGGGACTCTCTAAGTTTAGGTTTATCTGTCACGAAATCCAATTTCGTGTCCATAATTCACCCACTCATGAATTATGACGACCACGGATAATCTCGCTAAACTATGCAAGTCGAGGTCATTGCATACGTATAATCCCTCCATCACAGACTATCCATATTATACCTGGGGATATAGATAAGAATGTCAAATCCTTAAGGTATAATATAGTCGACTTTCAAATTTACGATCACTAAATAACACTCGGAACTTGCTTCCGAAGTTATACCACGACCATGGATTTACTAGATCGCAAACACGTGTAGGATACCTATGTCCTATACACAAGACTGATGGATTCTATCTTGATACGCACTGGATATCATGAGCATCAGTCCACACCCAACGAACAGGCGGAGGTCTGATCTAAATAGATCGGTGACGTGACTGCCATCAAAGTGTGGAGGATAAATCATATATCCACTGTGGTATCTCAAGTCGAAGGACCACTATGCTCGCTCAACTAGAGAAGATTCCTATTGACGTTGGTGTACCATCTATTAGGAAATCTTCAGTGAGTCGTTCAGTGTTCATCAAATAAACACCTATATGTCTATACGAGTCTCCCGAGACTCATGGTTCACTGGGATAAACCATCGGACCAAGTCACGATATACGATATGTAGTGGTCTCAGTGGATTTTACTAACCGACCCGTGTTAGTAAATCTTGACCAGGAACTTTATTTAAGGATATACAACTTATAGTGACGCTTCCCAATGTCAATTACAAACTATGTTGTAACTACGCACTACATTGTAAATCCTAGGGTCTTTGTCTAGTATACATGTATCACTAAATCAGATTTAGTTTCAATCTAATCGTAATTAGATATCTAATCGTAATTAGATCGAATATGTATATAAAAGACAAGAGGTGCTACCATTAAATAAGTAATATTATGGAAAAAAGCATCATTCATATTCATGAATCGGACATAAATACGATCCTGATTGGCACTCCAGCACCAACCCTAACAGCAAGATCGAAACTAATAAGGGCTTTTTCAGTGATCTGGTTTAGAGCTTCGAGATCGTTAAGGTATTGCAGCGTGTCCAAGATTAT
This sequence comes from Zanthoxylum bungeanum, assembly GCA_019454045.1. Lineage (NCBI taxonomy): Eukaryota > Viridiplantae > Streptophyta > Magnoliopsida > Sapindales > Rutaceae > Zanthoxylum > Zanthoxylum bungeanum. Next base: position 46,791 of record SKCR01021780.1, on the reverse strand, counting down.
CTGCTCGTCAGAATCGAGTTTCTCCTAAGAACTGGTTCCTTCAACAGAATGAAACAAAAGGCGACGTTAAAGACTGCACGAAATAATCACTACAAATGCAAACATATTCTAATTGAAGAATATGAGCATCTCATGCCCTTACTAGGTTTAAGGGCTTTTTAGCGATGCAGTCCATCAAAATAAAAGAAATGATCTTTATAACTCCCCACATTTGAGGGAGATTTGGCGAGCAGCTTTTCAAAATATTTGGCTCACGTGGTCAAATAGTAGATTTCATCCCATTTTCCCTCTCTGCCTGTAAGTTTCTTATTCATTTTAAACATATGCTTAATTACGTTGTCATTGGGTGGCGGGGACCCCGCTCGTTGAATAAATAGAAACAACAAGTCCAAGTGGTGATATGAGTTGGGTGACAATTGGAATGGTGCAACCCCAAATAGATTCAACAAGTCGATGAAGAAATCAGGAATAGACAATCTCAACCCGGCCTTGAAGTGCACAGGGCTCATGGCGATGTATCCAATGAATGGAAATAAGTATATGTCCCCAAGTGCTGGAGTAAGAAATTTGTACCGGTAGGGGATGGAATACAGTTTTACAAGCTTAAGAAGCTCCTTTTGTGAAAAAGGTCGTATCTTTTACGACGCTTGAAGTTGGCTATTATTCCCCATGGAACAGACATTTCGATCTGTGGCTTTTATTCTGGGTCTCCACGGAGCTCGTTCTCAGTAGCCTCACACACGACCACGACTGTGCATAATAACTCATCAATCCGGGCCTCACCCTTTTGGGCACCCACTATTGTAACCTCTAGACTCGAGTTAGAGTCACGAGACGCTTCAAGGAACCTCGAATAGCGACTAACGGCCTCAGTGACACTCATCGGTGCATTAGCAATGTTGAGTGTATGGGCCAGAGAGGAGCCTCATACTACAGGGCTCCAACGGGCTTGAGCTACAAATAAGGTCATTAAAATTCTAGCTCTAGCATCCTAGAGTTAGGATATATAGGTCATTTCTATTCTAAGCACCCTAACCCTAAAGTATACCTACGAGGTCGAAAGACATCACATGGTCGTCCAAAACCTACAAACACCAACCCAGTTACCTAAATATTTTCCTAAAGATTAAAATCTCTATTTCATACGAATTTAATCAATAACACAAAGCAAGAAGCATATACACACAACACAATACAACAAATCAACTTTGGCGAATAGTAAGAAAATGCCAAGTAATGGTAAAAGAGAGAGGAATTGGAGAACTTACGATGATCGACGAAGTACTTGAAAAGGCAACCGAAATAGTGTACGAAAGTGGTGAGAAAGTTTGAAGAAGAGTAAATTCGGCTTCTCCGAGGTTTCAATCGAGAGAGGGAATGCAAAAGTGGCTTGTACAATAAGGATCCTTCCTTATATGGGAACTTGCCTCAGCCGTTAGATTTTGATGATGAACTGTTTGCAATGATCAACGGCCAGGGAACGTTGTAGATGCGCCTCCTCGTACAATAAGAGGAGTTGATGACATCCAAAGCATTAAATGTGATGGGACAACCGTCTCCACCCAAAACGACATACGACGTATTGTACAACGGTCTCCACCTTAAGCGAGGTGCGACGTGCTGGAGAACTATCACTTCCTGATACGTCGAAGCCCGTTATAACTAATATGTTGGTTGATCTTGAGCTCGCTGATAGTAATATTGAGCCTCCATCACACCAAAAGCGTGAAGCTATGGGCTAATGGGTGAAAACAAGCTCAAAGTCAGAATAGACCTAATCGAGTGAAACAGACCCACTAGTAGCCCAATAGAGGAAGAATTCAGCCCATAAGACTTGGTACCGATCTGAGCCACAGGTTGTAAAAGGCCCCCGTCGACTTCGCTGTGGTCACCCGTAACGCGACCTCTCCCTGGAGCATCCACGGGCCCAAAGAATTATGAGATAGAGCACGCATAATGCATTATATGAGACCTAGACCCCGCAAACGGCATATTCATATGAACTCGAGATCATTGCTCGAAGGTCGTTTCATGCAATCCCAAAGCCTTATGAAACTCCAAACGCCCTCGAAAACCCCCAATGAAATGAAGGGAATCACCGCAGTTACCAAATTAAGATAATAATAAATCCCAATAATTTAGGGTTCATTATTGCTCATATTGGTCTCCAACGGTTACTATATTTGTATCATTGAAACGCCTCTCCAACAGGATAAATGTGGGAAAAATCCATTGTGAAGATGGGGAAAAACCTTACGGAAACTCTGCCAAATTTGTGAGAGAATTGTAAGCCCTATAGATTCCTATTAACACAATTAATAAAATTGACTCGTGGACGTAGACTTCTGATTTACCAACAATGTTAAAAATAATATCTTATTCTTTTACTTCGTTTGATTTCGGTTTTGACCTTCAACCAAAACTTTCTCTTAAACATATTTAAAAAATTATTCACGAGATTGTTACGTATCATCTTGAGAGAACACGTGAACCAACAGACATTTTCACAAATAATCTCACAGTATTACTATTATCTTTGAGGTCAACTTCTTATAAATTTGGCTCCAATTACCTCTTGTCACGTGTTCGTCAATATATGGCTACCTCACTTCCTTACCTTTCTCCTCACCCACACAACATTAAATGCTACTCTTTTATGTTGAATTTTGTCATTGAATTGAATAAGGTCGATAAATTAATATTAATGTTCAAAGAATTAAATTTGAATAATTCCACATAATTGTCAAAATAGGTTGTAAATTAAGTTCATATTTATTCATTTTATGTCGATTATTGGAAGATGCAGACTTTAATATGACTTTCGACCAAAGTGACACCATAAATAGGCTCTTTTCTCTAATTAAAACCGTTAACGTAACAAATATAAAAAGCGGAATTATGATAAATCCACTCAATCTTAAAGTTAAAATCCGAAAATATCTTTGATTTTTGAAATTTTTCATCTGTTCATTCCAAATTATTTTTTAAAAAATGATATTTTACATCTAATTTATTAGTTTTTTGATGTAAAATATTATTTTTTGTAATTAATTTTTGTGTGTAAAATATCCTTTAATAAATGAAAAGATTAAAATTATTTTCGGATTTTAACTTAATTTTGGATAGACGGAAGATAATTTTACATATAAAAAGAACTTATAAATCTTACAACTCAATTAAATTTTAGGAAATTCAGTTTCATTTGGGTAAATTTTAATCAGAAATAGTTTTATATTTTTTAGAAAAAATAACATCAATTAAATGACATCAATAAATACAACAATAACAATAATAATAAATTAATTAATTAAAATAAAAATCCCATTTAAAATGTTTATTCAAAATGGATCTCTTTCTATATATTACCTATATGAATTTGAAAGTTTTACTATACTAGCTGGCAAAAACAAAAACAAAACAAAAACAAAATAAAACAAATAAGAAAGTAGTACACGATATGTTACCAAAAATTGTACACATGAGAACAAATGATAGAAGGTCAAATTTGTAATTTAGACAAAGGAAGTCAATAATTAACTATTTGTTTAAGCATAAGCTGGTAGTTATAGTTCGTTAAGTATATTCCTAAATTAAGAGCAAAACCTATCCGCTGCAGTTGGCTCTTTTTTTTTTTAGCAATGCATTACATAAATAACGGTCATTAATACAATGCTGCGAATGAGGTATTTAGAAGGCCGAATTTTAGTTCGAAAAACCACTTAACAAGATATAAGATTTAAATTTAGTTGAGATAAAACATAACATAAAATAATATGTGTATAACGTGTTTTCCGTAATTAGTAGGAAAATAATATAATTTTTTTTTACATCAACGTATATATAATCAATTATAAAAAACTGGTAAATTTATAATACCGCATATCCGAAATAACCATAGATAGACACGCATACAGTTGTAGTTTCAAACCGTAACCAAACTATTAACCAACCATTGACTAATCGAATCATTGACCAACCTGACCGCAAACTGCAACCGAACCGGAGGGTCCGGTTGGGTTGCAGTTGGTGCATTTTCCAACTGTAACATCCCCCTTTCGGAGATGCTACCGACAGAGAATAGGCTGACCTATCCCCCTGAGCCTCAGACTATCTGACTGTAATCCTCACTACTAATCTCATCTCATACATAAACTCATGCATATGGACCATTGCCCAACTCAACAACATAAAATGCATTTTCACTACTCATAACTGTGTACTCAAATGCACTTCTCTCTACAACTCTGTAATAGACACTTTTAACACAATACAATGACTTATAACATACATATGGTGTAAACAGCTTTTCAAATATAATTTCGGCTCTAAATTTAAATACTTTCAATGACGAAATTTATTTTAATATTAATAATATACTTTTAGTGGCGAAATTTTCGCCACTAAAGGTTATTTTTTGCCACTAAAAGTAATTATTTTTAGTGGCGAATTCATATTTTCACCACTAAAAGTGATTACTTTTAGTGTCGTCCGCCACTAAAACTGATCACTTTTAGTGGCGAATTGCGATTTTCGCCACTAAAGTAAGCATTTTTAGTGGCGAAATGAATTTCGCCACTAAAGGTGCACTTTTAGTGGCGAATTAAATTTTCGCCACTAATACCTTTCGTGTCGCACTTATAGTGGCGAAATTATATTTCGCCACTAATAGTTTTAGTGGCGAAATAATAGCTTTTAGTGGCGAAATTTTCGCCACTAAAATTCAATTTTGTTTTAGTGACTGGACTGTACTTCTGACTTGATCTGGTGAACTCAAACACTCTAGTGACTGTCATCAATATCCATCCTCTCGAGCTTGTCCTCTGGGTAAACTTGCAAAACAGAAACACTGGGAGTGGGGGGGTTAGATCGTTTGAACGACCTAGTGAGTGGATAGTTAAAAACGGGAACTGAAATACTTATAAAACATTCATTGTTCTAAAATCAAAATCATCTCAAGAAAACTGATATTTTCTGAAAACTCTTTCCCATCTAAAAACACATTTATTTCTGCAAAACTTTTCTGGAAATCCTTTCTGTTTGTAAAACCCTGAGATTTTCTGTGAAACTGAATTATTTCTAAAATTCTTTCATAAAACTGTTCTGCTGAAAGTCTTTATTAAAATTGTTCTTTCTGAAACTCTTTTCTAAAACCATCATTTCTGAAAACCATCTTTCTGAGAATCTGTAGAAAACATGATGTATGTGGGTGTTACGTATCGTCGTCCCTCCATATGCCTAACTAGTGGTCTTGGGGCGTTACGTCTCTAACCGTCCCCCAAGCCACTGAACTAGAGCCAGGTGTGCAAATTCATGTCATTGGGGCATTACGTATCGCCGTCCCTTAATACATGCCACCATAATGTCCTTGGTCTAGAGGCGTTATGTATCGCCGTCCCCCTAGCTCTGAAATCTAGGATCTATTGGCCTTACGTATCGTCGTTCCCCTAGTCCTGCTCTACATGTGCACATGTTATATCCGTCAATTCCAATAACCGTCAATTCCATAAGTCACATCTGAGGTGGGGTTTTCCCTCATGTCTCAAAAAAATAATAAAATCATGCTTTTAAAATCCAAGTTTTCTGAAACATACTCATTCATAAAATAATTGAAATCAATTTGACTAACGCCCTAATATGCTTACAAGTAAGTCTTGAATCAAAAACAAATAAGTAATATCAACTTGAAAAGAAAGGTTCACTCAGAGATTAATAACTATTACCAATGATCTTGGATACGACTGAAGAGGTTCCTGTGGAAAAGCTAGTCTGTCATGTATTCGAGTATGGTTAGCATATATAAACTAGAAGCTAATCATGATCATGGATGTAGTGGATGCTCATGCATGTTGTATATGTGTCGGGATAGCTATCGTGTTCACTGACTTTAACATTCTAGGGCGAAACTAAAATGGGATGACACTAGTCTTGTTGCGCGTCGCAACTCCAGCTCGCGTCGTGATGCTCATACGATCAGACTGAAACAGAGAGCATTTCTTGTTACACGTCGTGACTCCCACATGATCAGACCTGAGACAGAGAGTATTTCATGTTCTGCATCGCGACGTCAGGTGCTGAGCGTTGTGACTTCCACACGACCGACCCGAGCCTTCCACACAACCGACCCGAGTCTTCCACACGACCGACTCGAGTCTTCCACAAGACCCACCTGAGTCTTCCACACGACCGACCCGAGTCTCCACATAACTGACTCGAATATTCCACACGACCGACCCGAGGTAGGGAGCATCTTCTTATTACGCGTTGCGACGCTCTCCTGATTTCAGGGCCAAATACCAGTTCTCCATTATTACTGCCCAAAGTAATTTCCAATACCCCCATCACATCAACATCTTCGCATGAGCACTTCTCTAACTACAACATTCCTAGAACATATATTAAGGATTAAATTATAATCAAAAAACAATCCCCCCCAACATGCTAAGAATTCAGCCCTCATGTCCATTTTACACCTTGACATTATTCCAACAAAAACTTAAGCATAATCCACTCTAAACAACATCATAAACATATATTGAGGCTTAAATTTTGCTCAATCTTCTCAAACAACAAATCCCAAAATTCGTAGGGTTCCTAAGTGTGAAAATGCAAGTGAAGAATGGATGCTCATTTTCCTAAATGAGAAGAAGAAATAAGAAAAAGAAGCTTACTTGATCAAGAAAAGCTTGAAAACGCATCACCATTCATCAAAATTCCATGAGAAATGAAGAAGATGAGAGAACTCCCTTGCATCCATGGTTCACGTTTTTGGCTCTTGAGAGAGATGAGAGAATCATGTTTTATTTATAAGCAAAGTGGCTGATTTTTTTGATGAAATGAGAGGTTGAGATTGTGCCACATCACTCAATTCTAGATTTTACTCGAAATTTACTATAGCATACATAGAAATCATGATTTTTGATATGCTTCTATGTCGAATTTGGAAAAATATCCAACGCAAACGTTGTAGGTCTCAGTCCTAAATTTCCTACAATATAAAATTCATAAACATCAGAGATCGTATGAAAAAGTTATGGCCCACATACTAAAGGCTGTTCAAAATGGAACCGAAAGTAAATTCCGTATCGGAACTGCAAAGGATTTATCGAAGGTTCGTAATGTAATTCCACTAGAACATACATGCTTGGGCATGATTTATATCATGTATTATGCCACCTACAACATAGTACTCGTCGGAATTACCGGGGTGTTAAACAAACCAATGGTTGAACCGGATTTACGGTTCAACGTAACAAATCCGATTCAACCATAAAAAAATTTCAGTTGAACCGGATTTTTTAATTATTTATAATATTTTTTTAAAAAAAAATTAAATAAAAATATGGTTCAACCGTAATCGAACCATAATCATACGGTTCGACTCACTTACGGTTTCGGCTTTGGTCGAATTGTAAACCTTACGATTTGCTTATGATTTTCAACCGTAACCGAACCATGTTCAAGCCTAACCGTAGAGCTCCAACTCACATTATTTACTTTTAGTATTAGATCTACCTATTAGATCTATAAACCGATGAAAGAGCTATTATTCTTGTAACAATAATAGCACGAACCACGTTAAAAAATGCTTGACTCTACAGTTAAAAATTGTCATCTGATAGGGGGTTATGAAAGATTTTGTATTTGTCATCGTAGGTGCAGTCACGTCATGTGACAGACAAAACAATTATCACAAAACTATACCAGTTTTACCCCTCATGAGTTTATCATTAATTATGTCACAATATTTTTTACGGGAACAGTTCATCACCATATTTTTAGTGCCATTTTTAAAATTTTGGCGAGAATATTCCATTTTTTGGCGGGAAATTTGATTTATTTTTTTTAGAAAAATGGTGGGAAAATTCTGTCTCGATATGTGACCATTTGTTTTTGTCACATGATATTAAATTCGGTTACGATATATGATCATATATTTCTGTCACGTTATATTATATTATGTCACGATATGTGATAATATATCTGTTATAAAATAGTATCCTTGGAAAAATATATAAATTAATAATAATAATAATTTTTTTTTATAATTATCTAAAATAGAAGTTGCAAATCAAATTCACCATTCATATATATATATATCAATGAACTAAAGCTATCTACATGTACACGTTCATCATTGAACAATCCAAATTCACTACATATATAACTTTAACACAAACACAAACGTATTCAAATAAGCATTAAGAACAATCCAACATTGAAGTAAAGTATCTTCAAAACAAAGTTATTTTCATAGAGAAAATTTGATAAATTCGGTAGCAACTGAAAGAATTTCAATAGCCGCGTAAATCTATTCGGTACAAACTCTGTCAAAAAAATAAATAATATATTAAGAATTCTGAACCAACCAAATATTTCTTTAGTAGCTCTATCATCTGGACAAACAAGCACATAGACAAACCAGTGTTATTAAAGGCACAAACAGTCATGGAGCCTAGGCGTGGGCCTAAAGGCGCAAGGTGCGCGTATGTTGAGTGTAAGGCGCAAAATACTAAAAATGTGTACAAATACATAGGAAAATAATGTAGAAGTGTAACAAACTATCAATTTACAATAAATGATGTTTAACTTTATTTTGAGAGTTCCAATCCAAAGTTTTATTTATAAATCACAGGTTGATATCCAAAAATAAGAGTTTCTTATCCAATCTTCATATAATCACATCTAAATCACAAGTTTATATTCAATAGTAAAAGAGTTACATATCCAAAAGTAAAGAGTTCATCAAAATTATAGTCCATTGTACTAAAATTTGCATCACTTAAAGTCAACAAAAATCCATCATGATAAACAATTTCAAAAAGAAATTATTGACTAATAAATGAATGATATAACAGAACACCAAATACCATAATAATATCAACATAGAGAAATTAATGATACAATACTATTGTCTTGAAATACAATTGTAGTAAAAATTATGAAAAGATACCCTAGATATAAGAATTTTTATAGCAGTTAACAATTTTGAATCGGAACTAATGCCATCCCGGAGAAAAGTACACATGATTGTAACTTCAAGTAACCAATAATACAAGAGTGGGGAAAAGGAAAGAATAAGGAAAAAAGACTATGATAATTGGAATATTGTGCTAAAGAAGTTCATCATGTGCTACCTCGGGCTGAATACACTCTTCGCACATGCTGAAATCCTTGGGGGAATGATCTGCAAAGTCTTGTAAAATAAAAACAAGCCACGAGGAAAAACTCGCCTCCTCGGGTCATTAACATAGCAAGGCCATGAGGGAGAAACTCTGACCTCATACCATTCGATATACCAAGGCATCGGCGGAACGAATCCAGCTCCGAGCCAATAAGAATACTTGGCCATAAGGGAATGATCTCTTCTTGTGCCATTCATAATAATAGGACCTCGGCGAAACGAATCCAGCCCCGAGCTAATCAAATATTTGGCCACAAGGAAATGATCCATTCTTATGTCACTCAATTAAGGCCATGAGGGAGAAACTTTGACCATATTCCATTCAATATACTGAGGCCTCAGCGAAACAAATCCAGTCTCAAGCCAATCAAACATTTGGCCATAAAGGAATAATCTTTCATTATGTCACTCAAGCAAGGCCGTAAGGGAGAAATTTTGACCGCATGACATTCAATATATCAAGGCCTCGATGGAATAAATACAGCCTCGAGCCAATCAAACATTTGGCCATAAATAAATTATCAATCATTGTGCCATTTACATAATAACAGGGCCTCAGCGGAACGTATCCAGGATTGAGCCAACACAATAATCATAGCCACAAGGGAATGCTCATTCCTTGTGTCATTCTCATAATAATAAGGCCACAGTGGGACAAACCTAATTATGAGCCATCCAACTCAGAATTACCTCGAGAAGAGTTTCAACCTCAGGAAATCCCCACAAGTATTGGTAATGGCGTCTCATACCATGCTACATAAAAATAAAAATAGAGACATGTATAACTGGGGTGACGTATCACGCACTCTGTACTGAACTAAAAAGTATCAAGGTAATTGAGGCAACGTCTTGCCCCACGTTATCCAAAAAAATAATTTTGAACCTCACAATCCAAACGTCCCGGTAAACCAATCTACGGATCAGAGGACGACCAATGCCATGAGGGCATTTTCCTCTTCATGCTACGCAGACCCCGAGTCTACAAATACCACTGAGGTTTTCTACTTTTCCACGTGCTATGCTCCTATGGATTTGAGAAGGGTTGGCCAGCACTATAGGGGCATACTCTCTCCTCATGCTAGGCATATCCCGATGCGACAATCACTATGGAGGCCCGTGAGCCCAGCCTCTGCTATGTACCTCCAACATACTCTCTATGGGTGGAAAATTCCATGGGGGAATTATCCATCCCAAAGCTATGAAAATAAGAGGCTACCATAGTACCTCACAGGCTATCTTTTATCCATGAGTGTTATGATTACCTTAAGGGACCAAAGGCCACACCGATCATTTCTCCAAGCGTGCTATCGATACCCGAGATGCCAAATGCAACGCAGGTCTTCAAAGTCTTCAAAGGTGAAAGTCATTGGGTATTAACGTTCCAACCCGGGGATTTGATATTGACACTGAGGTTGGAGTGCTACGGGGGTGCGTGTTTTTCACATTTTTACCTTGCACCTTTCGGTAATACCGACCATGAGTATTTTCAAGAAATATCAAGAAAATATTTCTGTTTAAATAAATAGCATGCATGTAAAAGTATGAGCAATTTATAAATAATGGAAAAATTTTACTTGTATTTCAAGGATCTGTTGTCCATCTTATAACTTTTTATGGATCATTTCAAGAGAGACTTTATCGACAGCGCTCCCGCTACACCTCCATATTCCATGGCTTCTTTAGTTGGGTGCCATCCAGTTGCTTCAAGTGATAGGAACCCGACCTGATGACCTCTGCAACTAGCACTGTCTCACTTTCATAGCATCGTGGTCGATGCATTTCTGGAGGTATCCATTCATGACCAAGTCTTTAACCTTCTCCTGCAAATCTCTACAACTCTCTATGGCATGGCCTATTGTATTGTGATGGGAGCAATACGCCATGTTGTCTCTCTTGTCTACCGAGAACCTTCTCAGGTCTAACTTTGTCAACAGTCATTTGTCTTGTATTTCCCGAGCTATTTAACATAATGGCCTGTTGAAGGTCGTATAAGCCAAGCCCCCCACAATATACACAACTTGGATTGAGGGCTTCCTCTCGGGTATCGAGTTTCCCTAAGCCATGGGCCTGAACTTCTGCCTCATCGGACCCGATCCCCTCCATCCAGTGTCATCATAACTATGCATATCTGGCCTTGATACTTTCTCTTCCCAAGTAGTAACTCCTTGGGCTATCTTCTCTTCTTCTTCCAAAAATAAAAACATCCTCACATGTTCCAAGTCTGATGCATAGTCTGGAATCTCTTGGATCCTGAGGTGGGACCACAATCTCCCCACCCTTAAAGCCCATTTAAAACTCTCCGACGCTTATGGGGAGTTATACGCCGCTACTTCTAATGCCAAACTTTGGTATCTATCCAAAACTTTCTTCAGTGGCTCATCATCTCGCTGCATCATCATCCTCAATGATGCGATTGTCTTCCGTGGTGTGCATACTCCTGTAAAGTGCTGCACAAAGGATCTCCTCAATTAGGAGAAGCAGTTAATACTCTCTGGTGTTAGGTTTCTAAACCATAAATTGGCCGGTCCCCCCAAGGTCAATGGAAAAACTTTACAGACTGTTTCCCCAACCATGCCTTGAATCTTCATTCGTAAGACGATATTTTCAATATAAGACTTAGGGTCTATGTTACCCTTGTAGATGTCCATCATGGGCATGGAGAACCTCCTTGGAAATTCCACCTTCAACACCTCCTTGGTGAAAGGGGACACTGTCTCCAAATCTTGGTCTTCCCGAGCACCTCATTGCATGCTCTTCTCCCACTTATTCATCTTCTTCTGAAACCAGTCCCTTAAGTGGCTCTGATGCTCTCATGCCATCGATTGAAAACTTCCTCATACTCGCTTCTCCAAGCATGGTAGCTCATACCACTGGGATCTTATAGGAGCGAAGCAGGATTTCCTGCTATACCTATGACATCGACGACCACGACACTGTGGAGCTCGCAGCTCGTAGAGAGTATGGATAGTACCACAGGGAACTAATCGGAGAGTAAAAGAGTCGTTACTCAGTATAAAATACTGGGAATGATTTAAGGCCACACTACACCCCTCGCAAGGTCTGACCTTAAACCTATTTAGGTCCCTTACTGATTCCAGTATAATACCAACGACTCAAAAGATTATCCACATATCTTAAAATGCAATCACACATTTGAGCAATTTAAATCACACACAATGTAATAATTTAGAGAATTACAAGATGTCCAAAAATTATTAAAATAGTAAAAAAATATAGATTAAACAAATCTTTTCGGTCTGGCTTCAAAGAAGCCGGGCCGGATAAATTTTTTTGTCACATATATATTTTTATGTCCAACCTATATGCTGGATGTCTGGCTAGATTCACTCCATAAACCAAAAATATCAGAAACGTAGAATTATCCATATGATGGTCATGATAACATCAAAAGCAATTAGATCAACAACAAAGTATTATATAACTAAAGAAAACAGAAGCAAAGTGATATAGATTCAAAACCGTACACATCCATTTTCGTGTGATATGTGGAGTTGTGTCACAAGTGCAAACTGTACTACCGTCCATTCAGATTCTGATACAAAATTTACGTCCGGGTTTTCATCTTATACACCATAGGAAAATATGATGCCAGATGTTGCCATTATACGGCTAGAGTTACTGTGCCACAATTGTGTTAGAGTTGGTACTTGGACTGCTAATCTGAATAATGTATAGTACATTATATTTTATTATTTATTAATAAAATAACTACATTTTCATTTCAAATCTTATTCATGGTAATGTCATTATGCATATTAGATGGATATATATGCTGAGAATGACATCGACCTTAGAATAGTCATGTAGTAATACTAGACAGTGGGTGGTCCGATATTGGGATAGTATTATTATTATAAACTATTCTTAAAGTAAATATTTCTAATCATTGGTTTTGGAATACGGTCAAATTCTTATAACCGAGAAGACAAGCACATGTCGCATATTGGAATTGGAGTTCCAATGGTTTAACCCGATGTACCATGAGCATGGAAAGCTCGTATAGACATGTGGGTATTTATTGGAGCAAATACTGAATGACTCGTATGTGATTCCTAATAGTTGGAAGTACACACCACCATCAATAGGAATCTCCTCGAATCGAGTAGCATATGTGATCTTTTGACTATAGGATAACATTGGTTTTGTGTGAGATCCTCCATAATTTGATGCTATGTATGTCAGAAACCTTTTATGGTCTGGCCTCTAGATGTTCGTTGGGTGTGGATCGATGCACTTGTTAATCAAGTGCATATCAAGATAGGATTTGTCGACCTGTATGTGTACCATAAGAGGTTTAGGTATCCATGTGAATAAGTCACAATTATAAGGGGTTTGGGTATCCTATGGTGGATCTCTTTTATCAAAAATGATTTCTAATTAAGTTATAAATAATCATGGACATATCGACATGAGATGTGCTCCTTGGAAACATGACGGTGTATTCTATGTTTCCTAAGCACAACTCGGATAGTCTACAACGAAGAGATTGTTAAACATATGTGATGACCACGACTTGTATAGTTAATAAAGGTCGTTCATGTTCTTCGCGAATTTGAAGGTGGTCGAATTGCGTACATATTAGCTAGGCTTATATGATGAACGTGTCTGAACTTAGAGTGTCCCAATATGAAGTGTAATTATTGATCACTTGGGTAGCTGATTAATTTTGATAAAGATAATATTCGATATTATAATTATCAACTAAGATAATCAATTATTATTTAATAACATTGATTATTTACTTTGACCTAATTGGATTAATTTAAGATTTACATAAGGTCTTTGTCGTACTTTCACAAATATCTACCATTTGAAGATATTTTGTAATTGTAAATATGTAATTATATGTGTATTTGGCTTGATTTTTTAATTAGATAAAATCAAAGTGGCAAACATTGAACTAATCTATTTGCTAATCTTTGTCTTGATTTAATTGGATTAAATCAAAGTGGTAGACAAAGGTGATTAGTCTCACCTAATTATACATATTTGGACAAATGAGATTAAGCCCACCTAACAGTTGATTAAAACGTTTATTAATTAAAAATTACCTATAGCAAGCTTGAGGAAGGTTTTAATTAAGCTTAAGAAAAGCAAAATGAGCTTGAGAATGCTAAGCTAAATACAAGTAATTCTTGAAGAAATTAGCCTAAGTTACAGAAGTATTTAGAGATACTTTGGAAGATCACTACAACATTTCATCTATGAGAAATCAAGATTGGATCTTGAAGTGAAGCGTGCTTGCATTAGAATAAGATTGGATCTTGGATTGAAGCTTGCTAAACCTTGAAAGTTCTCCAACAATTTCAACAAGGAGAAGGAGATTGGATCTTTGTATCACGCTTACTAGGCAATGTTTGATCTTCTTCTAAGCTATGATTTTCATTAGTGAGTTTTCATTAGCGAGACATATAGTGATGAATTATGTACTGGATGCATAATTACATAGCTTAAAGTTGAAATTAGGCTAATGAATTGTGTTAGTATGCTTTGGAAGTATAAACACAATATGTTTGTAATTGGGTCAAATATATTCATGTTGAACATGGAATAATTAATAAGAGTTTGGAACTCGAGATTAAAGCTTAGAGCTATGACTACTATTCTAGAATCACTTGACCACCTCTGGGTGAACTAGAATTGTTCAAGTGATATTTCATAGTGAGATTCTATGGTTTGTGTTTAGATTCAAACAAATGCATATATGTTTTTAGAATATATGTATGTTAGTTGTATAACATGTCTTGATGGTGGTTATGATGCTAAAATTTTATTTTAGGTGTATTTGAAGTATTAGGAGAAAATTTAAAGTGTTTAGTATTGGTTTGAAGTTGAAATTGCTCACTACCTAGGGCAACCGTGACTCTACCCTTCCAGTGTCGCGACATCGAGCATCAGACCTAGGCGCGTCATTATGCTCAACCTTCCACATCGCAACACTGAGACGTTTAACTCTCGCAGTTTCTCTCACACTTTGGAGAGTCTCGATGCCCAAGCTTCCGCGTCGCGACGCGCAGAGCTGAAGAATATTGAAACTTCATTTTCTCCGTTCTGGAGTTTTCGGACTCCGTTTGGGTCCCTTTTTTTTTTCCTACGGACTAAAAATGGAATGTAGTTTAAGATAAAAATATTTTAAAATACACCTATGCTAGATATTAATGGGTTATACACACTTTTACTGCACATAGCACCGATCTGACCCTAGGGGTTCCATATATGCTCCAACAAATTGCATGTTCGGCCCGACATAAATTATGTTCGGTCGGATATGCGACGTCAAATTAGAATCAGCAAAGCAACAGAATAAAGATTAGGGTGCCCTCAGGTTCTTACCTTTTGTATTGCTGGCTCAGAAATACCTCTTGAAAGTTTCAGGTAGGTTGTTAAATCTCTTACTAGAGAAAATTCAGGGTGGCTCTGTTTTGGGTTTAATGCTCTGCGTGTGTTTGTTTTTAATTTCTAAGATCGTTCCAAAAGCTCTTTGTTTTCTATATGTTCAGTTTCAAGCTCTTCTCTCTCTGTTTTTACATTTTTTTCCTCTCAAATAAGCCCTTTTATAGTATCAAGTTTGTAGTTAACAAGGAAATGATCTCTTCTAATGAGGAAAGTAATGGGAATCGAAAGTGAAGGAAAATGAAAGTGATTGTTATGGATATTAACTATTTTATGGCCATTGGTTAAGAAAGAAAGATGAGATCACACAGTTCTGAAATTCTGGAAACCCGTATATTTGGCCTGACTTAAGTTATATCCGGCCGTATTTGATTTGTATGTCCGGCCAGATTTGGTCTTTATGTCCGACCGGATTTTGTTGGAACTTCTAGGGTTTCTTTCCCTTCCAACATTAAACCTCACAACCTTCCCAAACTTTGTAGGTGTGTTCCAATAGGAGACTCATCATCGGGCCAAGTAAAAATACAATACCTACATTGGTCCTCACTTTAGTAGGCTTGTGCAGTGTGTGACAGTGACAAGTCTATCAAAGTCATGCATGCATTTTTACTTACTTGGCTCGTCTGGTGTTTTCTTGACTTACATGGATTTTTTAACAGTTGGTTGATTAGTGATGCCATTTTGGTCCATTTAAGGTGTTCTGGATTGACTTGTTGATTTGAGCGGCATTTGGATCCACTCTAGAATTCTTCTTTCAAGTGATGGCATTTTGGTCCATCTGAGATGTTTGGAGTCTCTTATTGTCTTTAGCGGTATTTTGATTGGCTTGGTCGTTCTTCTTCTGAGTATTGCGTTTTTGTCCATTTGATTTCTGCCTTTGGTGCATTTTGATCCATATGATGGTCTTTTGTTCCATCTGTTTCTTTTTTTTTGTGGCGTTTTGATCAACCCAATAGCCTTTTATTCCATTGGCTTCTGGCATTTTGATCTGTATGATGGGTTTTTCCTCTATCTGCTTCTTGTATTTTGAACCGTGTCATGGGCTTTTCCTCCATCTGCTTCTGTGTGATGGGCTTTTCTTCCACCTATTTTCTGGATTTTTGATACGTGTGATGGGTTTTTCCTCCATCTGCTTCTGTGTGATGGGCTCTTCTTCCATTTGCTTTCTTCTTTGGCGGGTTTTGATCCATTTGATGGCCTTTTGTTCCATCTGTTTTCTGACTTTTTGATCTGTGTGATGGGCTTTTCCTCCATCAACTTTCTTCTATGGTGGTGTTTTAATTCATATGATGGCCTTTTGTTTTATCTGTTTCTGTGTGATGGATATTTCTTTTGTATGCTTTCTTCTTTGACAGCGTTTTGATCCATCTGATGGCCTTTTATTCCATCTACTTTCTAAATTTTTGATCCGTGTGATGGGCTTTTCCTTCATCTCCTTCTTTCGGTGGTGAGATGTCTTGATCTATTTTCAGTTATGGGAATTTCAAAACCTAACTGCGCGGCTTTAGCCACCATGTCCGGACGATCCTCGCCCCTAGTACTTTCCTTCAAGTGGGCTTTGCCCCTAGTAATTTCTATTGAATCTCCTTTGCCTTTAGTATTTTTGTTTTAGGCGGGCCTCACCCTTCATGTCTCGTCCTTCTGGTTATTGGGTGTTTCGTGTCTTCGAGGCTTTAACTATTGCCTACAATTGAGCTTTATGTAACTTGCTCCATTTGGAGGCTTGCTTTGTTCAAATTTCCTTCAAAATAAATGTTATATGTATGTATGCGTGTATGTGTGTATGCATGTATGCAAATGATTTTAGTAGCGTGCCCGTTCTTCACCTTGTATGAGGTCGCGATGCTTTTCCGCGGAGATTTCATATGGTTCTGTCTTACTTTCTGCTCAGGCTGTCCTTAGGGGTTCCCCATATCATTTATGCTTTCCAAATTCTTTTTATCAAGCAATGACTCTTCGCATGTTCTCAAAAGTCTTCTCTTTCTGAATCATGTCTCTTCCAATGCATAAGCATTGTCTAAATTCAAAATTCCATTTCAACGAAGGTTTCACTTTTCGAACGATTCTCCATGTGTGTGTGTGTGATTCTTCCATAAATAATTAAGTGCAACCCTGATTGGTTTATATTGGCGCTAAGTGTAGATTAGTGATGACACTTTAGTTGATTATATATTTTCTCTAGCTAAGGTAATCCAACACTTATTTAGGGATCAATAAGATTTATTTTCAAAAGTTTATTTTATGTAAGGCTTATCCCTAGCTTCCTTAAGTCGTCAAATTTCCTTTTAAGGTAAAGACTGTACATTTGTGATACGAACCCCCGGTTACTCAATAATTTCACCAATTCAAGTTGCTTTGCATACTCAATATTTGAGTTATCGTTTGACGTAAAAGTAGACGTGGGGTTCACGATACTTCTGGTTACTAAACAATCCAAATATCAGAGTAGGTTTTATGCGATTCACTTTTTTTTTGTTTTTTTTTTGCGTCATTTTTTAATCTAATGTCTTCTTGGCCTTAACTTTGGAAGGGAATCAAATGAAGGTCATGTGTTTCGTCTATCTCTACAAATTGAGCCAGTATAAACTTTTTCTATGTGTTCTTTGCAATTCCAAGTTCAAGTTTTAATGCGTAATTTTTGTAGATAACATTTTGCTAGTGATTCCAAAGTTTAAAATTTCTTTCCAAATTTAGACATGCTCATTCTTATCGAGAGACAGAAGATTTTGCAAAACCAAATTTATTTTATCATTAAATAAAAATAGTAACTACATGACGTAAAATAAAATATGTAAATGAAAATTCATTTGGAATTCGGCTATTGTATGGTCGAGGCTTGTTCAGGATCGGGTATTTTACCAACGTCGATTAGGTTCTGGATCTCATGCATAAGACTGGCACATTTGTCAGTCTCATGTCCTCAGAAATGGTGGAAGTAATAGTATAGGGTTGGATCAAATTTACTTGGTAGTAGGTTTGGCACAAGTTTTGGATCTAGACGACCACGAATCCAGTTTGGAACTGAAACTAAAATAAAACTGAACCGGAGGAATCAGTCGGTTCTGATTCCAACCGATTCCGGTTATGAAATCAGAACTGAAACCGAATTTTTATGTTCGGTTAGGGTTCTATCCTAGCTGAACCGAAAAGAACCGGACTGTTCCAATGGTTCGAACTGGAACCATTTGAACCGTTCAGTTCCACGGTTCCAACCAGAACCGTAACGGTTCCGTTTGGAACTTTTGTGCCCAACGGTTCTAGTTAGAACCCGTTAAGCCAGCAGCAATGAGCCATTCAACGGCTCCCTGCTACCTTTTTTTATTTTTTTATTAAATAAAGTACTAAATTACCCTTAATAATATTAATAAAACAACTAATTTTATGGAAAATTTAGGTATCACAAAAATAATCCAAAAACATTTAAATATGGGTCATACTTTATTTTTTCAACACATCAATTCTTAATTCTTAATTCTTAATTCTCTCATTCTCAATTCTCTCATCCTCAATTTCTCCAATTAATTTAATTTTAAAATTCTTCAATATTAAAAAAATGGCAAGCTCATCTGAGAACACCATAACCAATGTCTCAACCCAAGGAAACGACCAAAGTATCGGTACACAGAGAAGAGAAGTTAAGTTTTTATTTTTCGATAATTTCAAATTTCATTTTCATTTAGTCAAGACTGAAAATGAAGGTCCATGAGCAATATGAAATAATTGTGGTGTATCTTATAAATTTACTAGCGGCAATGGCAATATGAACAAGCCTTGGATAACATCATGCCACTGAAATTAAACTTGAATAACACAAACTCAAATGGGCAGATACATTTCATCTAGTATAGGTACGAGTTCTTTATATTTATTTAAATATTCTGATGCTAAAAATAGAGAAGAACTTGCTAAATTTACTTGTTTGTGACGTCTTTCTTTAAGTTTTGGTGAAAAACATTACTTTTATTAATCATGTTTTAAATGTTTTAAATCCTGCTACATGTAAAATGCCTAGAAATACAACAAAACAGTAAATTTTTAAATTATACAAAGATGGTAAAATTATTTTAAAAGAAATATTTAAAGATATTAAAGGTCGTCTTTCTATTTGTTCTGATATTTGGAGTGACCATTGACAGACACACTCATACATGGGTGTTACTTGTCATTGGATTGATGCATCATATGACATGAAAAAAATATCTAATTGCATTTAGAGTTTTTGATGAGCAACATACTGCACAAAATATTAATAAAATGATTAAAGTAATTTTTTGTGAATATGGTTTATTAGGTAAAACTTTAACAATTGGTTTTGATAATGCATCTGCAAATACTGTATCAATTAGAGATTTTAAAGAAATATATATCAACCAAATTTGGGGGTCGATTTTTTTCATGTTCGTTGCACATGTCATGTCGTTAATTTATGTGTTCAAGATGGTTCGACTTATTTATAACATCACATTAATCCTATTGAGATCGCATTTAATTGTATTTGGTCATATTCTAATGTAAGGAGAGAATGGGCCAAGTTTTGTAAATTAAATGGTATTAAATCGGTAAAATTTTCACAAGATGTTCCAACTCGTTGGAAATCAACTTATTTTCTTTTAACTCAAGTTTTTCAATACAAAGATGTATTATGTAATTTTTTTTCCCAACATGTTTAACAGATAACCCTTTTTTCCTAATCAGTGGGATATTTGTGAAACAATTTAGAAATTTTAAAAGCTTCTAATGATGCAACAAATATTTTTAGTGGAGTTTATTACCCTACAATAAATTTATTTCTTATTGAACGTTTGAATATTGTTGGTACTCTTAATGATATTATTTTATTTGAAGCTATTACTGTTATGAAGAGAAAATGGTTGACTTATTTTAAAGACATTTCATTACTTTATCTTATTACCACAGTTTTTTATCCTAGATTTAAACTAGAAGGTTTGAATAGTGGCTTACAAACTTACTATGAATTTTTAAAAATAGATGATGAAATTAATGTTAGAAAAATAATAGATTAAATAAAAAATAATTTAATAGATTTATTTAATGATTATGTCAGTAGATATAACTTACAATCATCAGGATAATCTAGTAGCGAACCCGTAATACATTCAAGACTTAGCATAGGTGATCGTTGGTTAGTAAAACAAAATAAAAAAATAAAGGGGAACCACGACTAACAACCTGAAATTAGATAATTATTTATCAAAAAATTTGAGTTTCCTGCTGAAAGTTTAGTAAGTAAATTTTTTCAAGTACTTGACTGGTGGAACCGACATCAAAATGTCTATCTTGTTTTATCAATCATTGCTAAAGAGGTGCTGACAGCACGTGTTTCCACCGTTGCGGTTGAAGAAGCCTTCAGTTTATGAGGCAATATTTTGGAAGCGATACGGTCTTCATTACATTCAAGCACTTTAGAAGCAATAGCATGTGTGGATGATTGGACCCGAGTTGATTTGAGGCAACAAGAAGATGTCTCCAATGACTTTGAAGACTTGTTTGACAATGCATCTGCAAGTGCAAGTGGAACGGGAGCTGAAGGATCAACAACATACACATATAATGACGATGAGTAAATAATTATAAAGGAGAACTATCTAAAAAATATAAGCTTTGATTTCTCTCACCCCAAAAGGATACGTATGTAACTTAAGTTTTTAAAAATTTAAGTTCAACCTCTTTTATTTTATTTTTAATTTAAGTTTTTAACTTAATGTAATATAAATTCAAATTAATAAATTTCAATCCCATTTTTATTTTTTAAAAAAATAAAATAAAATTCAATTTTTAAATTAATTAATAAAATTGAAACTGTCCGGTCCGGTTCTGGTTTTGTTTCGATTCCTGGTTCCAAAAGCATAGAACCGAGACTGGACAGTTTCTCGATGGTCGGGTCTATTTGGATCTAGAGGCTTCAATAGACCATGTTTCTCAAGCTTAGCTAAAATCATGGACATTGGTCTTCCCAAGTTGGAGAAGTGTCGCTTCTGGACGGTGTTCACTTTCGATGTTCCATTTTCTGAGCTTCCTCCATTACTCTTCTTATATTGCCTTTGGTCGTGGAGTTTTTTGTTCTTCGCTTCTTCTTTTTCTATGTCCACAATAGTCTTATTTAATTGTCGAAAGCGTGTCATCATGTAGGCCATTCTTCTCATCTTATAATAAATGAAGGGTTTGGTGCCTTTATGATCATTTTGATCTAGTCCTTTTTTTAAGGTCTAGTCTCCATCTTTAGTAATTGAGTTCTCCAGTGGTCGAGGTAGTCTTTGAATCTTTATCAGGCTTTTGCTTTGCATTTTCCAAGTCACTGAGAGATAGATCCAGTTCTAGGTCTATGACATATTAGTTAAGGAAAACCTCCGCTAGTGTCTTCCAATAGTCTTTTATCTTCTTTTCCAAGTTGCGGTACCATACCACGGGTGCTCCTTCCAATGACATGTTAAACATTTTAAAGACCGGACGCTCAGATAAGCCAGCATCACTTATCATAGATACGTATTGACAGAGGTGTACTTTGGGGTCTCCATTTACATTGAACTTGGCCACATCAGGCATTTTGAATTCAGAAGGCAGCGACTCCTTAAATGCTATAGCATTGCAATCCAGTAAATCTTCATGTTTGCTTTTCATCTTTTGGATTACTGCCTCCATTTGCTCGTTTAGCTTTTAAAGTTCGGCCCCCGCCTGGGACTTGGCTATTCTTCCGACCATGTCTTCTTTATCATATATGATAGGGACCCCCCAATTCTACTTTCGGGCTCCCCATGCCTCCTTTCGCTAGTCTCGACCTTCAATATTTGAGGTGTTTTCTAAGTTGTCGTTAGGTCGGAAATAACACTAAGCACAGTCTTCAGCTATTCTTCCATCTTGTCCAAAGTAGTTTCTAACTGGTTCACGGGGAATTGCCACTGCAAGCCATTTCTGAGTTTTCTAACTATTTTTTGACTAGTCTGCCTTCTACTCTAACCCAACACTCCACTATGATGGCTTTATTCACAAAGTGTTAGTATGATGCACGTATGCATGGATCCATATATGCATGTGGTTCATGAAATACAAGGTTAGTTCACGCATCATATATCCTTCCAACCTTATCTCTCTCATACACATAAGTCCATATTTTCCCTAGGTGTGGCCTAGCTCATGCACCAATAGGGGGTACACAAACTCATTCTCTCCTACGTTAAAGGTAAACATTGGCTACATCGGTTCTGTTCCATTGTTGAAAGACAAATACCACCAATTTATAAAATAACTAAGCCTAATATGGGGATCGTGCCATTGTTTAAAAATGACGAATTGGACCCTCAATAATCACGGTTATGGAGGATGGGTCAGGAAATATTTTGGAATGTCCAAATAGGCCAAGACATGAAGTACATTTTCTGAATGAGAGTCAGTGCGAGAATCAGACTCATGTCTTAGCACATTTGGATTGTAATTAAATACTCTAGGCCCAATAAGGTTTCCATACACGGTGGCTCATTGATATTTCAAAGCATTCAATCACATTATCATGGAAAATGAACTAGTTCCAGTGAAAAGACGCCCAACAAGATCTTTGTCTCATGATAAAGAGCTTAAATGGCTTCAAACAGCTATGGCCCAATCATAAGCAATAGGATAGCTTCTATAGGATAATCAACTATGGGCTTTTATGTGGGCTCATAAGGGTATGTCTTAGGCTCTTATCAGCACAGGGTTTCCCACAACTAGGTCTCCCCACTCAAGGGTTCAATCAACCAAGTGGATGCATAATTTTTATACCCAAGAGTATGTGCCAATAAGTGATGGCCATCATCACATACCAATCCATCGCCTTGAGTGAAAGAGATTTCACGATATGTAACGCCATCAGGATTTAAAGGGTATGCAAAAATAATGAAGACAAAGTTCATCTCAGTCTCGCCAAAGATTTTTTTGGAGAAACTGAGATGAACTTTGTGTTCATTATTTTTTCATACTCTTTAAATCCTGATGGCGTTCCAAAGATACTACAAGGTATCTTTTTAGGCAGATTTTCTATCCCTAGTGGAGTCGCCATCTGTAGGAGCGAAGCAAGATTTTTCGTTATGCCTATAACATCGGCGACCATGACGCAATTAAGCTCACAGCTCATAGAGAGTACGAATAGTCCCATGGTGGAACTAACAGGAGAATAAAGGATTCGCCACCCAGTGTAAGACATTTGGAATGATTTAAGACTGCACTATACCACTTAAACCTATTTGGATTAAGAATGGTCTCTTACTGATGCTAGTATAATACCAAGGACTCAAAAGAGGATCCATATGTCTTATAATGCAACCACACATAAGCAATTTATATCACACAACGCAATATAAACATATCTTTTAAGTCCAACTTCTTCGAAGTTGGGCTAGACAAAATTTTTTACTGAATACATATTCCTATGTCTGGACGGACATGCTGGATGTCTGGTCGGACATGCTAGATGTTTGGCCGGACACGCTGGATATCTGGCCGGATTTGTTTCGTAAACCAAAAATATCAGAAACACAGAATTATCCATATGATGGTCAATATAACATTGAAGGAAATTAGATCAACAACAAAGCAATATATAACTAAAAAAATTAGAAGCAAAGTGATAAATATATATTCAAAACCGTGCACGTCTATTTTCTTATTGTACATGGAGTTGTGTCCCAAGTACAGACCGTACTATCATCCATTTGGATTGGGCAACATAATTTACTTATGGATTTTCATCCTATATACCACAGGAAAATATATTGTCGGATGTAGCTGTTATACGATTGGAGTTACTGTGCGACAATTGCATATCCGACCAGACATAAATTATGTTTGTCCGGACATGCGACATCAAATCAGAATTAGAAAAATAGCAGAATATAGATTATGGTGCCCTCTGGTTCTTACCTTTTTGTAGTACTGGCTCAAAAATGCCTCTGGAAAGTTTCATGTAGGTTACTAGATCTTTTGCTTGAGGGAATTCAGGGTGGCTCTGTTTTGGGTTTAAGGTTTTGTGTGTGTTTGTTTCTAATTTCTAAGCTCGTTCCAAAAGCTCTTTGTTTTCTGTATGTTCAATTTCAAGCTCTTGTCTCTCTGTTTTTACGTTTTTCCTCCCAAATAAACCCTTTTATAGTATCACGTTTGTAGTTAACAAGAAAATAATATCTTCTAATGAGGAAAGTAATTGGAATGGAAAGTGGAGGAAAATGAAAATGATGGTTATGGATGTTAATTATTTTATGGCCATTGGTTAAGAATGAAAGAGGAGATCACGTCGTTCTGTAATTTTTGAAACTCGTATATCCGGTCTGACTTAAGTTATGTCCGACCGGATGTGATTTGTATGTTCGGCCGGATTTGGTAGGAACTTCTAGGGTTTCTTTCTATTCCAGCATTAAACCTCACAACATTCCCAAACTTTGCATGTGTGTTCCCATAAAAGACTCATCATCGGGCCATGCAAAAATGCAATGCTTACAAAGCTCTATGCCTCTGTTTCGGATACCGCCCTAAATCATTTTCCCCAAAATAAGGGTTGTTACTGGACGATTCTGGGGTTCGCCAATCGTCACATTCCTCTCATGGCTCCTCTATAGGTGCGACACTAGCCACAACCACTTACCTCACCTTATGAGCTTTCTTTCTCCCAATTTCTTGATCCTCTTCCACACCGGCTATCATTGCCCAGCATGTGCTTGTTCTTCTATTTTCCTTTCCAACTTTTTAATCTTCTTAATCATGGTTTTCATGAAGGCCTGGGTTACCTCCCTTTCTTTTCGTGCATTCTCTCTTTCCAACCGCAAGTTCTCTTCCTTCTTTTTTATCCATCCTGTCGTTGAGGCCTCCAAAGCTCTATGATTTTCGTCTCCTGCCATCGTCTTAGTATGTTTGCTGCTTTTCGTTCGATCCCCATAGATGATATCAATTGTTGACATTTTTTTCATTCCAAAGGTAATATGGGAAATTAACCCCTCGAAAAAACCTCATTCAACAATGAATTTATTTGGTTAATGGAGAACCAAAAATAAATTTAACAACCAGACAAGAAAAATATAGAGATAAGGATTTACGTGGTTCAACGGAGAATGTCTCCAACTTACGTCTACGAGAGAAATGGGGTGTATTTTATAAGTATGGGGGATACAAGAATATAAAAATAAACACATCAGGTCTTAAAACAAGCTCGATACAAATCTCTCAGGTGGTCGAGTGCTGATCTGCTTTCTCTCTCTATCACTAACCCTTCAACTCTCAGTTTCTCTAGAAGTTATGAGATACAAACTTTATTAACCATTGAATTTGAGACTTCAACCCATTTATATAAACTCCCAAATCCATTATTCTACCAACCTATGATGTCAACCATCGTCACCAGGCCATCATCGCCCCCATGCTGCTTTCCCCAACCACTCAATAAACAGTTGTACTGCCACTGGGTTCAACCACTCATGTCAGCAGAAACCCATCATTACAACCTTTTAACCACTGCTTCACATTTTGTTGATGCGACAGCCTATGGTTCAACTGCTCCGGTACTGTTTCGTCCTATGAATAGCTGGTAGAGTCTTCCTCCAATGAGAGACGTCGATCAACTTTTGTCATCATTAGCCTTCTAGAAGCCCAAACTCCTAGATAAGGCATATGTCATATGACCTCAATAAAGGTTAGCATGGGATCCCATCGCCGTTCCTCGAGTCGACATACCGAGCCAAATGATACTTGTCAAAACTCCATCTACCTTTCTCAACCAGGTAAGGTTGTTATACATAGACCTCATCGGGTTAAGGTCAATAAATTTTTAGAAAACTCCAAATTCATCACTCTTCATGTGGTCGAGTCGATATACCAACATGCTTCATCATCCACCAGCTCAGCCTTTGGGAGAACTCATTTGCATCAGAAAATTGGGTCCCTCTGTCAAACCTTATACGTCTCTCCACGCCCTTTATCATCCATTTTGACTAAGTATGATACCCATTCCATCCCTTTTCGATATTTAAATCTTTTTTATGGTGAAAAACCATCATCAACGGAAGAAATTGGAAATTTTACTTGTGTGATACTTGTTACCCTTGTACGCCTTGATTTTGAAACTTTCATAGAAAAATATTTTACATATTTTTGAACTTTTACGCATTTTGGTTGTAGACTACTTAATATTGTAGTTTCTTCATTCTAGTTCCAATAAACTAACATTTTAATTCCGCAAATAACAATTATTTTTATTTTTATTTTTATTTTTATTTTACATTAAAGTTTTGATGTCAAAATATTAACGAAGTATTATAAAAAGATTATGAGAAATTGAAGTGACAATCTCCCATTGTTTTTTCCTTAAGACACCAATAAATTTTCGGTGTTCCCACTCTTTCTAAACTACTAAAAAAGTCAATTTTAATTTCTACTTATCCAAGATTCTTGATATGTATACAAGGACTCATTCAAAGAACCCAAATTGTCAAACACAAGGAATAGAAAAAATATCAGACTCTCAATTGCCATTGTGTAGTAATCTCAATTAAATTTCTACTATCGTCATTCAAATATCCAGGCATAATTATAGTATCCTCGATGTTCATATTTAGAGCATTGAAGTTGAAATAATAATAATTGAATTTAAAATAATAAGCATTTGATATTGAAACTTTCTATATTAAACATAAAACACGTATTATTTTCAAATTTAACAATATAAATTTCAAATTTAATGACTCTCATTTTAAGTACGGGTATAATAACAAAACCACCAATTTTGATTGAAAAATGAGTAGCTAGACATAGTTCATAAAATGAAAAATGAATCTCACCTTATCATTTTATCAAAATAGAGTGCTTAATGGATGGCCCATATGATCCTCCATTTGATCTTTGTCTCCTCAATTTATCTCGTCTCTAATTATTCATCATAATTTGAAAGGGTTCAATCATCATTTGGAGAAAAAAAAAAATTCATTGTCAGTGCCTAAAATTCAAATCCTTATTGGATATCTTAAAGATAAAAAACAAGAAATAAAAATGAAGAAAGACTTTGTCTTCATATGGATTTGTAACGGTATTACACCAATCGTTGTTGATAATTTAAGCCACAACTTTAATTATAATTAGACTAATCTTTTCATCTCCAACTTTAATTAAGAACCACCATTTTCTTGTTGAGGTGTCTATTACACATATTATGTTTTTGTTTTATTCTTATTGGATTTTTTGTTTTAAACTCTTGTGGATCCATTATTGCATGATTAGCTTAATTTTTTAAAATAATGATCATGTCGAATTATATCATATATTTGCTTGGGATAGGATTTGAAAATGAATCATTTTGATAATTTTTTTAATACATATACAGAGACGGTTTTGAGTTGTCTTAAAATTTAAAAATCTTAAACAAATTCTTAAAATGAAATCTCTATCGATAAAAGAAAAAAGAAAAAAAAATCATAATATACAGTTAAATTTTGAAATTTCTTTATATTTGATACCATAATTTCAAGCTAAATTTTGAAACCTCAATCGTTTACATATGTCGACTCTCTCCAATACCTCTTATCATATGTGTTTGGTGCAAATAAAGTGCTACAGCATTAAGAAAATAGCAATTTTTACTATTTTTACTAAAATATATTTATTTCAAAAATGAACCAAATGGTGACAGAAAGATGACCAAAACTGAATATAAAGTAATCATATTATATGCTATTTAAAATATTTTAATAGCATATTACATGTACTTTTTACTCAGTTTTGGTTCATATATCACTACTTTATTTTATTTTATTTTTTCAAATTGATCATGCCGTCTATGGGATCAAAATTTAATGCTAAGTTAAGTACTAAATCAACTATCAAAAATATTTATCTAATATAGATTATGTATGGGTCTCATTTATCTCATCACTATTGATTAACGAGTCAGCATTAGATTCTAATCCTAAAGTATGGAATTTAAATTTGTATCTTAATCAATATAACCCTAATCAGTAAATTTCATACGTCAGATATTGATTATTTTTTTTTTTTGTTATTTTTAATTTACATGCTATATATATTTTTAGAAAAAATGATATACACCCCAACATTTATTGAAATTGTTAAAATTCCCTTTTAACAATTTTACCCAACTATTAATAGAGACTTGATATTCTATTTATCATTTTCACATTTCTTTAAAAAAATGTGTCTAGAAGAGACATATATTTGATCTCAAATCCTTTTATTATTTATTCAATTAAATAATTTGTTCTACTTAACTACAACTATTGTTAGTTCCAGTCCTCCACTCTCCATTGAAAATTCTAAATTATCGATTATACTTCTAAAACTTTTTTTTTTTTTTTTTTTTTTTGGAAACGATGGAAACCTCGTCACCAAACCACCCATTCTGGGCCGCGGCGCAGGTAAAATCACTGGCTATCCCAGGCTCTTACAAGAAGTGCACCACCTGGATTCGAACCCAGAACCTCAAGGTGAGATCCTGGACCCTACACCACCAAGCCACACCCCTTGGGGACATACTTCTACTTCTAAAACTTTATTACAACGGAAACTCAATTTAGAGATGTAATTAAGAATTTTGCGATTTACAACTTATAATGGGATGATTGTAACTAATTATAACGGCTGTATTCTAGCTTTACCATCGCTACTCTAATTGTATCATATTAGAAATAACAATGTGTTGTATTTACATTTAGTGGCACATTGATTAAGAGACTCACGAGGATAATTGCTCCTACTTAATCTAAAAATTTATTTTATATATGTATTTATTATTTTTTTTTTTTTGTGAAAATTAAATTACGCAACAATTGAATCAATATTCTAATTATGCGATGTATCCCATTGGGTGTGAGTGTCGGCTTAAAGATAGAAATGGTACAGCAAAAAGAGAGATGAAATTTGACCAAATGGGTGTTTGTTTTTAATGAAAGTGGTGGGTGAGTGTCTCAATCATCCCATCTAACATCAAGGTCCATCATCCAGCACAGCAATACACTACACTAATACAGATTGGTTTTCCGTACGTTTCTACAAGGGGCTAAGTGGAGGCAGGAGAGGTAGGTAGAAAATCTTCAACAAAATTTTGTTCAATCAAGAAGATCGTGTGATTATAATGAAACCCTCAATAATTTAGTGGTAAATCAACTTGCTATTTTAATCATGTGTGAAGGTGTATACATATGCACGCTCAATTTCTATATGACCCAATATGCATGGGTTCGAATCACGCATCTCATAGGGAGGCCTTTCATATTTAAAGTATAAATCCATATGAGCCGGACTAGACCGAGTCGGATAATTAGATTCACCAAACCACAGAGCGGACAAAGGGTCCTCAATAGGGGTCCAAAAATATACACCTTCAATATGAGTTCAAGTCCTTTGGTGTGTAATGGATATTGATTTTTTAAAAATAAAAATAAAAATTAAGAGGAAATACAACTCATTATAAATTCAAATATCTAAATTGTGCCATTACAAAAAGATTTAAGAAATATTGGCTGACTTCTAGCTATAACTGTTGAGTTGTGTCCCACATTAGTTGGGGAATCACTTGGGTTATAAGTAATATAAGTCCCTCCACCTAATATGTTAGTATTTTGGGTTGTATTTTTAGATATCATTAGCGCAACCTCCTAACAAGTGGTATCAGATAAAAGGATCCGGTGCCAACAATGATTTCATCTGAGGGGAAATTATTGAGTTGTGTCATACATTGATTAATAACAGAAGGTGTGTTTAGATAAAAAAAAAATCGAGTGCTAACAATGATTTTATCCGAGAAGAAATTGTTGAATTGTGTCATACGTTGATCAGTAACGGGAAATCACTTGGACTTATAAGGGTATATTATGGATATATTTTTGGATTGGATACCTAAACATCATAAAACCCAACCCCAACAGTAACCATAAGTGAGTTGCATTTTCAAACTCATTCAATGAGAGACCCTCATTCAATAATAGCAAAACTACTTTTGCCTAGCTCTCTATTTTCCCCTTAAATTGAAGCACATGGTTACAGTCTATTAGCTCATATAGTTTTTGGGTACAAGTGTAGTGCTTCTCATTTATGCCTTCTTTATCGAGACCATTGATTTACATTTTCAAGATTTGCATGCACTGGACATCATTTTGTATTTGATTGCCCACTGATAAAAAGGTATTGAAATTTTTACAACTAATGTGATATAAGATTTACAGTATAAAAAGGTTACACCTTTTTTTGTATTTTCTTTTTATTACTGACCCTTTTGTTGTCTAAAATTAAATTCACTACTGTTGAATTTAAATATCTACTGTAGAGGAAGGTGTCAATCCAAATTTACAATACTCAAGTTGAGTTTTCCCTGATTAATATACAAGTGTGTGATTGATGATTAGTGGATTCACTTTGTTTAGTATTATAATTATAGAAAAAAATTGTGATGAATAAATGATGATTTACAAATTGTTTTATGTATTTTTTTTAATATTGACAAATAATTGTGGGATGATTTTCTTATATTTTGATGGTGGATAAAAATTTAAAACATTAGTTTTTACAAAACTTAATTTTTAAAAGAAATCACTATTAATAATTTTTATTTTTTATCATTTTAAATATTTAAAAATTATGTTAGGATCAAAATACAGTTTTATCATCCATCAAAATAGAGAGTCAAAATCGTAAAAAAAAATAGTTAAATTTCAATAACACACTATTACTAGTAGACAAATCAAACAGGCACGTATGCGGGTCCAATCCTCGTAAGGCAACTAAACCTAAAAATACGCCTCTTTTAAAAAATTTGCCACTTTTTAGTAGACCGGCTACCGATTCGGTTCAGTTCCGAACCGTCCGATTTCCAATTCCACGCTTCCGGTTTGGTGTCGGTTCCACAAGAATGTAGAACCAAGAATCGAATAAAATCGAAATCGGACCGAACGGTTCCAAGTCTTCAAAGTCATCGGTGATATCTTCTTGTTGTCTCATATCAGCTCTTGTTCAATCATTCACACATATTATTACTTCTAAAGTGTTTGGATGTAATGAAAACTGTATCGCTTCTAAAATATTGTCTCCTAAATTGAATTCTTGTTCAACCGCAATGGTAGAAATATTTTTGAATTATTTTTATGAAATAAAGGTTGATTCAGGTAAGTGTTTATAATAGGAAAAACGAAATATGCATTACTTCTGTTCACTTTTGGTCGTATTGTATCCAAGAAAATCAAAAAAAGTTATTAAAATGAAATTGTACAAAGTGTAGTCCCATCTAATTCATGTGAGTTAATTAATGCATGCACGACAAAAAAGAGTGACCCCTACATGAATGCTTTCTTTGGTTTTATCAACCGAGTAAAGTCATGTTACTTCGAATCCGGACATGTGAGTTAATAATGAATAAGATTAAATAATCATAAAATTGAAAAAGATTACTAAAATCTTTTTAATGATGAAGAAAATTGATCTTTCTCAAGTGATTTTAACAAAATTAGAAATTTAATTGACGATTTTCGGAGGCCAACGAAATAAACCGTATCAATCCAGTAATGATCAGCCAAAAATATTTAATTAATCAGTGATTTCTCACGGCTTAAACTGCCATGCTTGAAACTCTACATATACTACACATGCATATGAATAATGAATGAGGAGAGCCCAGAAAAAAAAAAAAAAAAAAAAAGTAGCCAAAGAGTTGAATACCAAACAAATTTTGACCATACTTCAATGCTGTAAGTTTTTTAAGTGTTGGATGTCTTGTCCCGAATCCTCATCTCATCATGTGCTTGGGTTTGTTCAGTGGTCGATTATTGAAGTTGAAATCCAGACTATTAAATTTGAAAAGAGAACTCTTGAATTTGAATTTCTACTATTAAATTTGAAATTGATATATTAAACCAGAAATGTTTCATATTTAATACTAAAAGTTTCAAGTTAATTATCTTCCCCAAGTTCAATTGTCATTTCCAGCTTTAATGCCCTCGGTGGTTACTAGCAAAATGAATCCATATGTGAAAGATCTTTCACAAAACTAAAAAAGACTAGAAGAAAATTCATGAACATTGATAAAATTCATTCTTTAAGAAAAATGTAGTGACATTCATAGACGTTGGATATTCTTTCAATGATAAAACTGCTTTTAAACTAAAAAGAGCCTACAAGAAAGAAACTAACAATGCTTGATAAGAGAAGGGAGAAAAACAATGAAAGAAATCAATGAACTAAATATTCACTATGTGATCAATTCAATACATAGTGATGGATATACAAGTAACATGATTCCTCATCACTTTAAGATTATTTTATCTTGACCCCATTATTTAGAGAGCTAACACACAAATTGCATTCCCCTGCCGAATTTTATTCGAAAAAGTACAAGCAAAATTTATTATATATATTCTTTACAGCGCCAAAAAACACACACATATTAGTACCTTACCATGTCACTCTTGCGGGGTGAGAACTCTTCAGTCCCTCCAACCGAGAGCAATTCAATCGCCATTTGGTGATGCATCTTGATTTAACTTTCACGGACCAGCCAGTAACATGGTTTATTCATCACTGGATGATGTGCTATTTCCTGCGCTGCCAACCCAATACTGTTTGACAGCGATCAATATCTTCTGAGGCACGAGTGGTCCATCTTCATGATCCATCATTTTCGTATCCCATCGCATGCCTCCTGCGATTTTTCTAACCTTGTTCAAGGCATCTACTTCGTCCCGGAAGATGACTGCCCCTTCTGGCCGCAAGATGCGGTCCATTTCCAGAAGGATGTCTTCTGGTTTACACCTAGTCAATCATTGGCATGCATATTTGATGACATTAGAGGCAGTGAAAAAATTTCAACTCATACAAAGAAACATGTATCCTAGAAAAAAGATCCCCCTATTTATAATTTTTTTCATTATTAAGATGGTATATAGTGCAGCAGCCTATATTCTGACTTCATCAGAGACGGCGACAGAATACCTGAGGCCGAAAAACTTTTGCAATCAATTTCAGCAATAATCTTTGGAAAGTCATTTTCATGATATTTAAGCTTAATACCAAATTACTCGCTCACAAGTATTCATTCAAACATATTGCCAGTAGACGATAAATCAACGATTTATATATTTTGGCATTAGAGCTTTTACCAATCTTTTATTTCATATTTCTGCATTTTAGTGGAAAATAGATATTACAAAGATGATCTTCTAAACTGAAACAGAATTTCAGGTTAGATAATTAATTTTATGGAACTTTGTTGTTCCCTACTGGTATGAAGTTGTGTGTTTATGACTTGGTTTCAAGTAGTAAAACACATTAGCGCAAGTACAAACAATTTTGAAATGGGATTTCGGAAATTCTCAGAATTCACGACTGAAATAATAACAAAATGTAGAAAAGCTATAAATCTAATTACACAAATCAGATTTGAGTCAGCATATAGGAGGAAAAAAAAGAGGCTTACGTGTTCTCATACAAGCTAAATACACCATTAGCATGAATAAGGTCATATGTCCTTGGATAAGTAGAGAATCCTTCACACCTGGGAGATAACAGAAGAAAAAAAGCCATCATTGAAATTCCAAAGAACATAAATTCCAAATTTTCAGTTAAACATCAAATTCATAAGAGAATGATAAGTTTAAAAAAATGATTTATAATTTCTAACGCAGACAAGTCTATAACAATGTGCACAAAATGTATCTCAAACGGACTATATTATGCCACTTTGGAGCTTCTCTTAAGCTCGTATTTTTTTTACTATTTCATAAGCAACTCTCATTCATGAGCACGAAGTAAAACAAAAGTCCACTCCCATATCAGCCACTGCTGATTGAGTTGTGAGGTTGATCGGCAACAGCTATAAAAATGAGGAAGTTCATAAAGTGTAATTCCTCCCAAAAAGTACCGTATGTTATTATTTATTTTCTAAATTGACCTTATAAGCAGGTAAAGCTTTTAGTTTTAAAGCACGTATAATAAGCCAAACTCATTTTCAAAAAAAATGCATGTGCAAATTAGGAAACCATGATCACAATCAAAACAGTTAAATTTATAGGGACATACCAGTCATGATATATGCCAATTAGACCTCTCTCGTAAATGACACCTAAAGTGTTCTTCGCAATTGTTGGCACAACATTCATTACCCAAGATTTTGGTGATTCAAGTGCTGCAGCAAATCCCCCAAGGCCTGCATTCATGTCCATCACATTTCGATATCTTGTAGTGCCAATCAAACTGTTCATCTTTTTGTAAGCATTTACATGCTTTTTCCAAAGTTTATTATCCTCTTGGTAAGATTCGGCTGTTACCCCCTCAACTTCTCCGTTAGCTATTCGTGGAGGAACAGCGAAAAGCCTGGCTGGGAACTTCTTTAACTCCCCTCCTGCTACTTCTTTTGTACTGGATACATCAGGGAAAGGCGTTGCGCAAGTTTCCATCTCCTTGTACCTATGCATCACAAAAATATCAAGTACGATGGAAATGCTAAAAACCTTTGCAACAGCCTGACCACCACCAAGGGACAAGCCTCATCTTGTCAATTCTGACATTGATGCATGAGAAATTGTTCTCAGTGGATGTTCTGGCTATGAATTTTGAAGTGGTACAAAACCAATTTAAAGGCAAGAAAAATGAAAGTTTGAAACTGTATCTATTGTAGGATTCTGGATTAATAATTTAATACTGATTCAAGAAATTTAAAAACAAAGTTGTCGCTCGTGCTTTAAAACAATTATCAATTTTGAAATAGAGATCATCAGGTCTAATCACAACGGACATCGACACATTATAGAATGACAATCTTCGTGCATTGACCATCAACTAATATAGATACAGAACAGAATTAACCAAAACTGACATTTTAAATATAAACTGCATGTTGTTGTTTCTCTATTTTGCTAAGTGAGATTTTTTTCTCTTATGTAGCTATGAAGTATGAACATCCGCAATCACAAAAGCTAGCATAACACTGCAAAATGTTTACAGCCAAAGGATATCATGAACAAACATCGCATCCATCAAATAGTTGAAGAAAATTAACAGAACCAGCAAATACATCACAACGAACTATAAATGTAGATATATTTTTTATTTAAAAAAAAAAAAACCTCATTTTCGGACAGAACAATAAGGGAAATTTATGAAAATTCTATTATTTTTTTATCAAGAAGGCACAGCCTTGGAAAGAGGAAGAATTTTTAAGACCTACTCAAAAGAATGAGAAAGAAACAATCAAGGTTCTCAATCATATGATTTTTCCAATTATCTCGGTGATTTAATTAATGTTAGAGTGTAACAAACAACATCAGCCCATGCAAATGAGTTGATGTTAGAGAGGCAAAAAACTAATGCTACTAAGCAAAGCTGCTAAAGAAGTTGCAGGTCAACTCACCAAACATCATCAGCGTCCCTTGATTTGCATATGTTGGCAGACTTCCTCTTGCAGGATTTGTCATTTACTTTCTTTCTCCAGATGGCAATATCTCCCTTCTCATACTTTTTCTCCCAGCAAAGAGACTCAGCAAGCTCTTCAATGCTTCTTTGTTCTGCTCGAAGTTCTTCCTTAGACCGCTTCCATGTTTGGTAATATGTCTTCCAATTAATTGGAGGTCCAGATAAGATCCAGTATCCACCAGGTCTGAGGACTCTATCAACTTCCATTAGATACATCCCATCTGTATATAGAAGTCCATACATTGTAATGTTCAACAGCTTCCACCAGATACACAAAGGTTTACCCAAAAAGGTAAAGCTGAGTTATTTTGTTTTCTTTTATTTTCTTCATGTATTGCATGAATGGAAATCAAATCCCCTCCCTATCCATGTGAGCAGGGTTCAAAACCTAGACTTCTTGTACCACCCCAAAACGTTTTACTAATTGAACCAACTAGCACCCACATCCGCATCATGAGTACTCATGAAAAACAATATAATTGGAAACATAATGAAATTTGTAGCTTAGTGCCTTTCAACCAGAAGTCTTATTTTCTCTACAAAACTAAATAATCACTAGATTAATAGCTCAACTCAGTTTGAAGGCACCTTGTCCTTGATCCCAGCCACTAGGGTAATTAAGAAGCCTATATGAACTCAATGAACCTTTTCTCCATTATATTTATCGTGATACCTTTTTTATTTTAGAATTTTTTTTATTGATAAAAGTTCAGTATATTCTCAATCAAGATTCAAGCCCAAGATCAATCTGACTCTATTCAATAAACATGAAAATATATGGAAAATTTATCTTCATAACACAACTTTGCAATGTAAGTTTAACCCATACCAATTACAGCTATGCAGAGACATTTAACAACTCAATCGATACTAATTAACTGTTGATCTAAAAAAAGATTCTTAATTTCATGAGACTGCAAATTTCATTCGTATTTCAAAACTCAATAAGATACGACATTATATTCGGTTAAATCTATACTCAAACTGTTGCTTTCAAGATTCAACTAGGAATATGTGAGAATGAACATACTGAACACATCACCGCCTTTTGACAAAATATGGATGTCTTTGGATTTAACATAATTAAAAAGAATATCATGTAATATCAGATTATAAGAAAATTTTAAATGACTTCATATTTTTTAATTATATATTTTTAAACCGTACATTACATGCAGAATACACTAAATACAACATAGGTCTACAATATTGAAGATGAAGGTTACTAGCACTTACTATTTGAAGTCCATGGTATCAGACACCGAGAGCATTGAGCCATATCAAAGGATCGTGATGGATATGGAAGACGTATTGTTCCGAGAACACCAATAATAGCAGGTACACCTCGCTCTAACGCAAACTGTACCTGTGCTTCATGATTGTCCCGCGGAGCAAAGGACATAGCCAATACATTTCTTTTTAATAGGTAAGCACCCCAGCTTGCAACCTACAAAAAGCTTGACATCATCAATTCAAACAATTATAATAACTTTAAGTTAATTAGATAAGAAGCAATGGTAGAAAGCCATATGATAATATACTGCCCGAGTCTGATTAGGAAGCACAAACAATCATATCATGGATGTTTAGAAAAATAAAATAAAATAAATAGAGAAAGACGCAAGCAGAAAACAATACAAAACAATCCAAAACGTTAGAGAGAAACACATAAAGCTAAAATAGTTCTCTGCAAAGTCCAGTCAAGCAGTATATTCTCCCAAAATTAAGGATTTCCATGAACAGAAGAAATCTAGAGGATGATTATGGATCCACAACCTTATGGCACTATCCTACACGTTATAGGAATGGTCCTGGTAACTCAAAGTACAGACCTATGAAGATTACTAATATTCAAATGAAACCACACGCAAATATTACTAAATTCAGCCAAAAAAAATTGACATAAAAATTAACATTTTGCATATGCAGAGGCTTATTTGAGTTCAATAACATACTCCACATCCAGTGTCCAATGCTGTTCTGACAGAGCCATCTTTAATTGGGATAACTGATGCAAGCTCATCAATATATGCATCAGCACCTTGTGGAAACATTGTTCCTCCACCTGGAAATTTAAATACATTTCCCTGAAACTGCACCCAGTTCTGTACAGCTTTTTCAACTGTCAGGCTTTTATGAGGAACATTTGAATAATAAACATAGTCGCGACCCTTTGGCCAAGGAAATGGGGTCATATAACCCTTAGGAGCAGGTACAAGACAATGCAATTTTTCATCTTCAGGAGGACAATGTCTTTCCCTGTATATCATATTCTCTCTCGGAAATTTCATGGCTCGGTCTTGTTCCTGACAAGGAGTATAATCAGTGTATTTAACATCACAAGGCTTAAACACTTCAGCTTTAGGCTCAGAAGGTTCAACAATCTCCACATCATTGTGGTGAGTTTCAAAGCTCAAATCGGTGAAGATATTACAGTCTGTCTGCTTGGTTATTTGTGCCGCAATGCTATCTCCTTTTCCAAAACCACTCTTCTGCCATGCACCAAGTATGTAAAAGAAACCACACAAAACAATGACAATAAATATAGACAGCGGGCTCCGTGTTCTGTTTCCTGATGAATTATGCTTGGACCCCATTGTATGGCTGGGGCAATTCCCTGAAGCACACTGTGAGATGCAAATTAGGCAGAACACAACCACTTCACACAGGTAATTAAGCTAAGTAGTTGTAACTAACCATAAAAGACAGATTTTTTTGGAGGAAAAAAAATCATATTGTTCCCATGTGTAAATTGTAATCATCATCAATGAACACAGTACAAATGTTTTAATTAGTCACCAGAGTCGTACACATATCCAAACTGCATTCTAACAATTAATGGTTGTTAATTTACGGGAAGGAGACCAAGAAATAGCATCCCAAGTTATGAAATCCTTGTTTTGTAAAGTTATCTAGCAAACAGGTAAGAAGAGAACACCAAAAACAAGTTTACCAATTAAAAACAATGATAGTAGAATAAAATAAAAGCCCGAAGTTCTAAATTGTAACAACCACTTTAAGTATATGAAACTTCTGGAAATCCTATACACCAGCGTTGTTTTTGTTCCATGGTAGATAGGAGTATGGGACACATTCACGAATATTATCTACTAAAATTCCATATTTCACACTTGACCTCAAAACTCAATTTACTCATTGATACCAAAATTAAGGGATTCATTTTCCAAGCTATTAATATAATAACTATCAAAAGATAACTTTTTCCTTCTATAAAAAAAAAAGCCTAATGAATGCTCAGAAACTTTTAAGGGAAAAAAGGTTCAAATTTACAAGTGATAAATCCATTAGCATAGTACTACTCTATAAGAGGAAGATAAAACATTCGAAACTTCTGACCACAACGAGTAGCTAAGATTATAAAATTAGAAGAAAAAGAAAATAATATTAGACTACCAGTTTTGTTTGATCTCATTTGACCTTTCTTTTATAAACAATTTGATCACAAGGTTAAACGGTAAAGAAAAAGAATACCCATATCATATAATCAACTTCCTGAAAGCACATAAAAAAGTTTTAATACATAGTTAATCATTATAAGAACTCATCAAAAATGGAAAAAAGTTCCCAAAGACGATGTGGACAGAATAGAGCATGAGCAAAAAGCAAAGTGCAAAGATAAGCTGAAAATATAAAGTAGAGAAATATCCGGCTTGTCAAGATCAAAGTGTATTGTCAGTGAGTAGATCAAATCAAGGATTCAAATCAAACCCAAATCTCATCACATTTGTAAGTACCACTCTTAGTCCTAAACAACCCTATTTGACTTATAGTCAGTTCAAAGATCTTTCATACGGTAAAAAAACTCTTTCAAACTTGAAACCAAGACATAAAACCTCAAGAACACAGCAAAAAAGTTACTTTATAAAAAAACACTCACACGGCTCTTGGGTCTATTTGATTCAACTTGTTTTCAACTTCCAAAAGAAAATCACTCTCAATGCCAATTAAATATGAAAAAACAAACCAAACTTTTTCCCATTGTGTCCCATATGAAATCATCGCTTCATTAAGGTCAGTAAAATCTTAGTTTTTTTTTTTTTTTATATAATTTCTGACCATGTAAAATATGTAAAAACAATTGAATTAATAATTAAATCTTAGCATCTTTGATCCTCCATCGCCGCACAACAATAACAAAGTAACTGAAACAACTTCATTTCAAGAACCTAAAGAAGGGAGAAACGGTAAAGGACCACAGATCTAATGAGAAAAGGTCCCCAGAGTCGTGGGTTTATGGTGTAGGGTTCAGGATTCGAATAATGTATTTCTTATAAGAGTCTTCGGATTTTGTAATTTAACCCTGGGTGGTTTGACTGTGTGTTTCCCACGATTTCAAAAAAAAAAAAAAAAATCTTATGAGAAAAGAAGGCAATAAGCAAACATATCACATAAACTAATTAAACATGGGCAATGATTTAACAAAAAAAAAAAAAAACAGGAAAAAAAAAGAGAGAGAAATGAAACAAAACATTCACCTGAATATGAAAGCACTTAAATGGAGGCAAGAGAAGAGTTCTTTAACTTGTCACAACACACAGAGACACAGTCTTCAGAACTCTAAAGTAAGTGTTTAAGTATGACTGTGAAGGAGGAGTAGGCTTTAAAGAGGGGGGGAGACAGACAGCATATTTGATGAAAGTGAAACACTTGACCAGTTACAGCACTTTTCAGATGTTTTTACCATTTTAATCCAAACCGAGTGTGTAAAATTCATTATACTTGTGGAGACCCTTTTATACTTTATTGGAGTTATAATATCTGAATCCCTGTTGTTTTATATTTTCTCAAATAAGTTCATAACTTGTCTATTTTTATTACACAGATCCCTATTCCATTATTACTATGATATTGAATTTTTATCATCATAATCTAGGCTTTGGGTAAATAAACTTCATGTTTAATATTTGTGGTTTGATATATAGTGGGGTGATATAAAATAAGATATAGTGTAGAATTTCACCGATTTAAGAATTGAATTTTTTTTTTAAAGTCTTTTAACAATTTTAGATTTGAATGTTGATGTCAATACCTATGACCGTGAATTACTTATTTTATATTATTTTTTAAAAGAGGAATTCAAAGTCCAAACTCTACTTTATCTTGCACACCGACTTTAATCGTAATTAGTGATAAAAAAAAGTGATATATCATAATATTTTTTTTAAAAAAAAAATCAATTTTACAATAGTTAATATTTTAATCACCATAAAAAAAAAAAAAACTAAAAACTGCGCATCACGTTTGTTTTACTTACATAGGACAAAATTACATATTATTATTTATCAACCACACATTTATTTAAAAAATGTGATAAATTATAGTGTTTTAAAAAAATAATAATAATAATTGAATTTTACAAAAGTTAATATTTTTAGTTTTTACTAGAGATGGTAATTTCTCATGCAAACCCGCGAAAATCCGCCAACTATGGGTAGGATTTGATAAATATTTAAGGGGGTTTGGTACGGTTTTGAAAAATTAAAACAGAACCCATTATAGGTTTGATACGAGTTTAATAATCACTAAAAATTTGCGGGTATCCGCTTACTCGCAAAATTAAAACTTGTGTTAAACTGCTTTTACTTCTGCTTCTAGTTTATGCTTCCTGGTCTGCTTCTACTTCTGGTTCTTGTTTCTGCTTCAACTTCTGGTTCTGGTTCTGGTTCTGCTTCTGCTCTACTGCTTCTAGTATGTTTATGTTTCATGTCCGTTTGGTATAACTTTTAAATAGAACTTTTCCAAGTAGAGATTTTATTAATAAAACTTTTACAAGTAAAGTGTTTGATTAAAAAAAAAAAATTAGGTGTTTGGTTGTGAGTGATAACTTTTATTAAACATTATAAAATTACTTTATTGGACAAGTTTTTTAAAGTCATGTTATGAAAGAAATGAAATAATTTTGTTAAATTAAATCATGGTATTATGGACAATTTAAATCTTTAAAAAAAAAAATTCAAGTTCTGCTCCCAAAAGCCCAAATTTTGAGCTTTTGTTAATAGAGGTAAAATAGTTTTTTTAATCCTAAAAAACTCTACTTAAAATACAACCAAACATCACCAAAAAATTTGAAAAGAGTTTATGGGATTAAAAAAACTTTTTTACCTCTAATAGAAGTTATACCAAATAGACACTTCATTCTCCAACATAATATGCTTCTAGTATGCCTATGCTTCATCCTCCAACATAATCTACTTCTGGTTCTGGTAATCTGTTTTAATTCTGCCATAAGCTCATAACTAGGGATGGCAAAATCCGGATTCGAACCCAGGTCCGGTCGAATCCGGAAGCATTTACGTTAGCCCGGGTCCGGTTCCGGACCCGGGTAAATAGACACGGGTCCGGACCCGGGTCTACCCGGTCCGGATTCGGATACCCGTTTTTTTAATTTTTTTTTGTATTATTTTATATTTATATTTGGATTTTGTCAATTTTATTAATTTTATTTCAATTCTTTTATATTTTTTAATTATATTCTATTAAATTTTTTTATATATATATGCATATTATTTTATATTTTTCATTATATTTTAATTTATTATATTTATTTTTTATTATTTTTTTCCGGACCCGAGTCTATCTGGGCTGGACTCATGCGATCCTGGGTCCAGATCCGGATTCGCGCGGGTCTGAATTTTTAAGACCTAGGTCCAAATTTTTTAATCTCAGACCCGGATCGTCCTGGTCCATGAGGATCCGGGTCTCTTTACCATGCTTACTCATAATTGTTTAATATTTGTGCTTCATCATTTGATTTTCATGATACTTTAACAACCCAAAAAAATTCTGTTAGGTATCAATGCGGGTTTGGTAATTTATTTTTATATGCATGTGTGGATTTGGTAATGAAAATTAAAACCCGCAGCGGGTATGGTGCGAGTTTGGTAATTTATTAATTTTATTTATATATGAGGTGCAGGTTTGGTAATAGTAAACTATCACCAAACCCAACCCGCCACCATCGCTAGTTTTTACTGACCATCGAAAAAAATTGAATTTGTAATAATAAAAAATGTGATGAATTATAGAGTTTTCTTTTAAAAATTGAATTTTACAAAAGCTAATATTTTTAGCTTTTACTCACCATCAAATAATTATTAAAAAAAAAAGCACCACAATTATTTTATTTACGAAGGATAAAATTACATATTACTGAATATTATCAACTATACATTCATTCACTATATATTTTTCATAACAATACCAAACAGAGCAGCCTATGTAAATTCGCAGTTAAGTTGCATTACCAGTATTGTATCATAGGTCCCCAAGGGGCGTGACTTGGTGGTGTATGGCTCAACATCTCATTTTGAGGTTCTGGATTCGAATCCAGTGAGTGCGTTTCTTGTAAAAGTCTGTGACAGTCGGAAATTTTACATGCTCCTCTTAAGTCCGAAATGAGTGATTTGTATACGGGGATTGTATTATTTTGGGATGAGATTAATATTTTATTTTTCATTAATTATTAATATATATATATATATATACACAATATATAATGTTTCTCATTTATCTCAAGATAAATTTAAAATTTATATTTAGTCATATTGATAGTAAAATGACTTAAAGACACGTCATTTTTTGAAAATGTTGGAAACTATGCCGCCAAATCATCCGACTCGAGTTTAAACGATGCAGATAAAGCCCCCAATTGTCCTAGGCTCTTATAAGAAATGCACCCCTGAACTCCAACTCATGGTATATATATATGTTGCGAATGCGCCTCAGTCTCCAGTGTTTTAGGAAGTGAGCGAAGTCCCCAATGTGAGGGGAATTATTGTTTCGCCCTAAGGCTTCATGAGAGCTTGAAAAATGAGGTTTGATTCATGACTTATTTTTTGCTTTTTCCTTTCGTGCCGGATCGGATAAAGGAAGGAGCTAAAGAATGAAATATTCATAATAGTCCTTACATCCCTCTGCAAGCATAGAGTCTATGACTTCAATAGCCGGTCTTGTATGTATGTATATGTATGTATGTATGTATATAACAATACATAAACTCTTACATCAAACATC
This sequence comes from Zanthoxylum bungeanum, assembly GCA_019454045.1. Taxonomy (NCBI): domain Eukaryota; kingdom Viridiplantae; phylum Streptophyta; class Magnoliopsida; order Sapindales; family Rutaceae; genus Zanthoxylum; species Zanthoxylum bungeanum. The sequence goes on along the minus strand of SKCR01021780.1, from coordinate 2,723 downwards.
AACAAACAATTAATTATGTTAAAGTAATCATTGTGCATTGTACTTACCTCAATCCATGTTAAAATCCTCTATATATCTATCATCACCAAGATATGAAAAATATAAAATTACGATCAAGTCCCTAAATTTTACTAAAAAAAATTTACCCCTAGACTTTCTAAATTTTTAATTTAACCATAAAATTTTTCTACTTCATCAATTTACATATTTATACCCAAATTATACCAAATTTATAATTTAGTCCAAAACTTTGTATTTACACCCTCAAAACTATAACAACAATGTACGAAGCTTCAAAAACTTCAAAATTTCACAACGAGGTGATCAGTGGATAATACACGTCACAAGGATTATAATGATGGTGGTGGTGATGGCTGATACACGGTGGTTATCATGGATGAGCTCTTGGAGCCGAATACTGTTTTGCAGTCACTAAGGTATCATAGGTCCATCCAATTGGGTATATTATGTATTGTACAAGTCTTGGTCAAGTTTTGTAAAATTGAGTGTTAAGCAGTCTGAAATAAGTTCAGTAAGGTCTGTTTAGGGGTGGGTATTATCGGATTCGGATTGGATCGGACCGAATCCGAATCCGATCTGATTCGATAATAGTTGATTTGTTTGGTTCGATCAGATTTTGTGTCCTTATCGGATCGGATTTGATCCGATAACTATCGAATCAAATCAGATTTATTCGATCCGATTTGATATCTTAACGAATCAGATAAATTTGATTTGATAACAGATCCGAATCCGATAGAGCATCCGATTTGATAATGAATTCGATAGTGGATTCGATTTGATAACAGATCTGATTCGATAATAGGTCCGATTTGATAAAATTGATTTGAATTTTAAGTTATTCGATCATATTCGATAAAATTGTTATGAATTTATAAATTTTCAAATTAATTTTTCGAATCGGATTTGTTATCAAATCGAATCTATTATCGAATTTATTATCAAATCGGATTCTCTATCGGATTCGAATCCGTTATCAAATCGGATTCTCTATCGGATTCGGATTTGTTATCAAATTAGATAAAATCCGATTCGATCCGATAGTTATCAAATTTATCCGATCCGATCCGAAATTCGACAAACAAACCAAACCCGATTTGATCGGATTCGAGAGCCAGATCCGATCCGATTGGATCCGATATTATCGGATCGAATCGGATCAGATCTGACCCGATCCGATCCGATTCGATGCCCAGTCTCTGTTAGTAAAAGCTGTTTAACAATAGAATGAATCTAAAAGATAAGTTTCATGTTTATGTTACAAAATTGGTCACATAACTTTTATGTGTGTGTTATGTATGGATTGTATGTTATGATGTGATGCGTAATGAGTACAATAGAACCGTATAGAGAGTTGGTTAGAGGCTGACGATGATAGAGCAACCTATCGCCTGCCGGTAACATCTCCGATAGAGGGATGTTATATAACTAAATCATTTAATATATGATAAGGATTGAAAGCAATTGTTGATATAATTTCAAATCTCTGTGTATATTAATTTGATTAATTTTGGTGTTGTATATGAACATGTGTTATGTAATTTAATTACATTAAATTTTTATTGTATCTTATGAACATGTATATAAACAAATTAATTAGATTGAATTTGTATAAATACTTATGTACAAAAGTTGTATATTTGTTTATATGATTATGTATAAATAATTTATATGTATGTATGAGAAAATTTACTATAAGTATGTTTGTCTTAGATAATTTATTTTAATGCATAAGAATAAATTAATATATGAGATATATTGTTTAAATGCATTAAATAAATCATTGGCATGATTATTTGATTTATGTGATAAACTAAACAATAAGTAAAATTACGGTTTTGGTAATTTTTACAATTACCGAGTTTTTTTAAAAAAATAATTTTTGGCAATTTTTAAATTTATCTAAAATTAATCAAATAAAAACAATTATCGGGATGCGATCCCGCGCGCTTCCGCATCATACATACATAATACGGACATTTTCAAGAAAGCTGTTTATAAATTGCGTTTTCAAAGGCTAGGGTTGTGTTTGACACATATATATGTATGAGGCAGAAAATGTTGCCGTTTTTTGGGGTCTGAAATTAGGTTTAAATTGGATCCTAAACCGATCTAGAATCAGTTCTAAAAAATAGGTTCCGATGTTGATTCTTAGCACTGTATAACCAAAATCAGACCACTTAAAATTGGTTTTTTAATTTCAAAATCAGAACCAAACCAACCGGTTTCGATTCCTAATCCTAAAAATCAATTTGGTTCCTTATGATTCTGGTTAATACCGGAACCGTTGCTCACCCCTAATATGTATGCACACTTAATGCAACAACAACATGTGCATGCTTCTCATTTTTTATTACTTTCATTTTTTAAACATTCAATTTAAAAATTTAATATCTTATAAAATATAAAGTCTTTTATTGAAAAAATTACATATTATTAAAATATAAGCTTTAAAACAAGATATTAATGTATTCATATCTAAAATTTTCAAATACTCATATCTCTTTCATCCGAACTCAAAATCACAATCTATAAAAATCTATATCAACTTTACATACATATTTACAACTTTTCTTAGTAAACCATTCAAATTCAGAATTTCGTAAGGTTAAAATCAACCTCAAGTGTTGATAGTTTGCATATGTTATACATCTACGACCACTTTTATTAAAATAAATATATTTTTACGTTCTGACATCTGA